>VMOF01000111.1:64632066-64711999 GCA_011764245.1 Trialeurodes vaporariorum
GAGAGGAGAGAGAGAGAGGAGAAGAGAGAGAGGAGAGAGAGGAGAGAGAGAGAGGGGAGAGAGAGGAGAGAGAGAGAGAGAGAGACGAAGAGCGCAAAGAAAATAAAACGGGAAAATATAATACTAAAAGGATAAAAAAGTGACAGAACAAAACTACCGAAATAAAACTGACCAAAATAGAATCGCCAATGACTGCGTTTCACTGATTTATTTGGCCTTGACTTGAGGAATGGGGCTGTTGCACATACTATTGCTATGAGCGATTTAAAAGTCGATTCTGGTGTATAAAACCCTCCAAAAATAACGATGGCAGCACTAAAAACTTCCGAAATCCACTTCTAAACTCAATAAACGCTTTTATTTGTGCGAGTGTAATGGTGGCCGAGGGCAGTAACAATGGGAGATTCCTATCTTAATTGCGTCACTCTTTCTATGCTGACAAGGATGATTCATAGAGTAATTAGTCATCAGAGTAGTGGTCCACATCCGATGAATGGCACTGTGACATCCAGTGACACCAGTGTCAAATGAAAGTCGTCTCTTATTGGTCATTTCTCAATGAAGTTACATTATTGTTAGATGGGAATCTACCATTATTACCTACTGCCCTAAGCCACCATTACGCTCAAGCAAATAAAGTGTTTATTGTTTAGAGGTGAAATTTGGAAGTTTTCAGAGCTTCTATCGTGATTTTTAGAGGTTCTTACACCATAATCGACTATTTAATCGCTTATGGCAAAAATGTGCAACAGCCTCATTGCCATTTTCTGAAAACTGAAAAACGGCCCATAAAACAAGCAGTGCGTTTTTTTACACAAAAGCCTCGATTCAATCTCAAAGCTGTTTTCTCAGAATGAGCAAACCTGTTGTTTTATAGGCCCTTTCCCCGGAAATGGCCTTAATTAATTGTTCACGATTTCCTCGAACATGAAGAAGTTCATGAGAGTTAAAATTAAATAGCTCTGTGCGTATTACTGCATTTACGAGTAATATCAGCTGTTTGCAATGGTACCATCAAAAGCGAGCCGAAAACCTTTCGTCAAAATTCTCAGAACATACCGATGAGGTGGCGGAAGTGGTAGGGGGAGGAGGGTGACGGGGGGGATATACATTGCGATGAAGATCGACGTTCGGCCCGGAAAATCGAATTAACGAAAACAAAAGTTAACTTTGATTTATAGCCGAGAAAGCGTTTCTGGATCGCGAGGTTTTCAAAGCGACAAGTTGTGCTTTAGGAGAGTTAACACGCTGCGTGAATTTGAATCGGAAGTGGCCTCGCGAAAGTAAAGTGAAAAGGGCCGTGGTTGAGAGAGGGGGTGGTAAAAGCGTGGGAGGGGGAAGAGAGGGGAAAAAGATAGAAACCGAGGTGGGATGGAATTGAGTGAAGGGAGTGGGGGAGTGGGGGGAGTGGGGGGAGTGGGGGGAGTGGGGGATTGGTGGAGTAGGGGAGTGGGGGAGTGGGGGAAGAGAAGGAGAGTGAAGAGGAAGAGGAACTCGGACGGGGGTTTATCTTCGATCAATTAGCGGAAACTTTATAACCAGCGCCGGAAGTGAACTTATCTGATGCGTACATTTGTGTTTGATGTCGTCCCTATTCCATCGGAAAGCGTGAAATTGATGAAAGGCTTGCCGCGAGTGATGGTATGGTATATACATGTAAACGCACCAGAAAATGCTCACAATCAGAAAAAGAACCATTGAACTTGACGTGATCTTGAACTTTTACTTGAACTGGTAGCGCGATTTAGACACGCGTTTATATTTACGACTTTTTGAAACCCTCTGTCTTTCAGCAGACTATTTTGTATTAAAAAAAAAAAAAAAACAAAACAAAAAATAAACTCTCATTACATCGTTATTCCGTGCAGATTGAAAAGCGGAATGAAAAGAAGCAGTGGCACAGCGTGCAATTTGGCAACGTTGGATTGTGTCCATTTAAACCCATGTGACAGGTCGAATGCGAAGGTGTTCATCGAACACCCAATAGCTCGATCTTTTTCATGTGTTTAAAAGCACAAATTGCAACGTTACCGAATTGCATGCAACACCTCTGAAAGGAAGGGGTAAAGCATTTTTGGAAAATTAAAATTGAATTATAAGTGGTTGAGAAACAATTTTGTCAGATTTTCCTCAAAATGGGGCTCTCGCGAACTTTTGCTACACGGGATTGAAGAGTTGATTCTTGCATAAAAACCTGTAAAAACGACGATGAGTACACTAAAAAATCACGAAATCCACTCTCAGAATCGGGCTTAATGGCGGAGAGACGCAGGTATCATGGGAGATTCCTATCTAAATTGAGACATACCTCAGTGTTTCCAAAGAGAAAGTATCAAATTAGATAGGAATCTCCCGCATGATACCTGCGTCGAGCTGCCATTACGATCTTCCCATTTAAGTAGTTATGTAGGTTTATTACTGAATTTAAAACGTTCTCAGTGTGATTTTCGTGATTTTTGCTAGTTTTTACATCAGAATAGGCTATTCATTATAGCTCACAGCAAAAGTTTGCAAGAGCCCCATTGCAACGTTACCGAATTGCACGCAAAAAAAAGAAGAGGTAAAACATTTTTGGAAAATTAAAATTGAGTTATGTGGTTGAGAAACAATGTTGTCAGATTTTCCTCAAAATGACTAACTTTGACATTCAATCAAATGGGGAAAAGTGGATAATTGTCCGAAAAATGGCAACACAGCCAGAAGGAAGGTAGCTACCATTGGGGACAAAAGGAAATGACAAACGACTCCTGGATTTTTTTGTAAGTATGTCGTCTGTAGTATAAAAATCGAGCACAAATACAGGCAATAGGTCTGTTCCATACTTTTGCTGTAAGCGTTTTAATATACTCGACTTTATTGTAAAAACCTCCAAAAATAACGATGGTAGCACTATAGAATAGAAACTCTTATGAATACGATTCAATCAATGCGTTTCATTCTTTGCAGGTGAAGAAAGTAAATTTAAAATTATCTCCATGAACATCTTGGGTATTATAATATGTGCATATCTGCAACGAATGATTGAAACTGCACTTAAAATGTGTGGTTGCGAACACCTTCACGAATGAAAACATCAACGATCTTTAAAATTTCTACAAGCAAGACTCTCCATCAATGAGGACATTGAACACTGAACAGCTAAAGCTCAGACAAAACTCGAATCAAAGTCTATATTTTTATTTTTATTTTCATTTTTATTTCATTCAATGCATCATCATTTTAAATGCAAATTTTCGTTTATTTAATATTTCAAGACGAGCACAACCCCCCCCCCCCCTCCTCACTCTGACGCCTTCGTTTACCCAATGGGTTTTTTTGTGCTCCACTGAATGAAGTAGTCTCCTCCTTAAATTTTGTCACCCCCCCACCCCCCCGTTTTCTCTTGACACCCTCTTTTCCACATTCACTTTCTATCTCCTTCCCGCTCTTTATTCTCTCCTCTCTCCTCGGTCGTTCAGTTTCATTAAATGCAGAAGATGTCTAGTTCATTTAACTTGATTTTTAACTGTCACTCTTCTTCGGGAAATGACAATAAATTAAGCGCTTCCTTGATGGCACTTTTTCTTCAAATTTTATTTTATTTTTGTAAATTGCCGATAGAAAAAAAAAGCGCTAAAGAAACTCCTGGTCCTTATATAACCCCCCCCCTTTCCCTCATCTTCCCTCCCCATCATTTCCTCTCGTTTCTCTTATCATTCCGCTTTTTAATACACCGTTCTTATTACGGCACTTCATTTCTCCATAAATAGAGTAATTTAAAATCCCTTACCTCTCTGTCACACTCCCTCGCAGGGCTGCCGTTTTGCGTATAATCAATGCTATTTTTCTATTCACCGATGATTCCTCCGTTTGAGAAAAGATTACACAGTTCAGTTCAGTATATGACTATAATGAACTAAAATACTCGCATCTGTAATCTTTTCTCAACCGGTGGAGTTGTCGATGACTTTTAAAAACTCGCGGATATTTTAATTAACGAACGGCGTTTCCACCGATTGAGGAAAGATTACAGATGCGGGTATTTTTAGTTCATTACAGTCATACACTGAACTGAAACTGTGTAATCTTTTCTCAACCGGTAGAATCATCGGTGAATAGAAAAATAGCATTGATTATACGTAAAACGGCAACCCTGCTTCCTCGAGTTGGATCTATATTAAATCGTGGGCTTACTTTGCTACCCTCTGAGGAAAGGTACACAAGTTTTCCCGGTAACATGTGGATTCAAGGTAGATGGAGAACAGGTATGGACAACACTCTGAGGTTGGCTCTGATTGGTTGTGAAAAAAGCGACTCCGCCGCCATTTTTCTGACCGCGCGATTCAAATTTAGATTTCACATCTTGAAAAAGAAAGTGAACAACGTAATTGATGATGTTAATCCATTCTATAGTCACAAATTAACATTTAAAGATAGAAATTACATTTCATTGTTCAAATAAATAAAGTATTGCTTCGGATAAACTTCCCCTTCAAAGCCAACCACAAACAACAATGCAAGATACACAGTGTAAATAGGAGACAAGATGGCGGCGAAGTCGCTTTTTCCCAAGTGGCCACGCCCCTGAGCCGAGTGTTGTCCATACCTGTTCTCCATATACCTACCTTGATGTGGATTGATGAACTTGATTGATGATAGTTTTTGCCTCAGACCAGAATTATTCTATACCTACTTCCCATGGATTAAAATATGTTCATGCACAATTAAATATTTTATTCTGAAAATTGTTCCGCCATTCATTATTTCATTATTAAAAGTAATCTTTTCGCAGCATTCTAATTGTAAGCTTGAAAGCTGCAGAACATTTTCAGAAGGAAATGATTTCGCAAATGACGACCTCTTTATTAGACTCCACGTGTATGACTTATTTGGAGTAGTGCTAATCTAAAAGATAGAGCCCCAATGGTTGTATCGATAAAACTCATGAAATTGCATAGGTTATGTGAGGACATTTTAATTATTATTTTCGCATTTTGAAGAGATGGTTTTGTGAAGATACGAAGAAAAAGGAAAGTCTGAAAAAATATACCTATTTTATACGTTGAAAGCAAATCTCAAAACAGAGGTAAGTACAATTACCGCTCTCAAAACTGCACGATGCTGTTTTATCTTTTTTCTTTCCAAGTTATACTACGCTGATTGTATCAAGTTTCCGTGTTTACAACTTTGATAAAATTTTCAAGATTAGTGTTTTGTAAGTTTTTAAGGCAGGTATCCCCAAGTTGCTGCTTTCATATACGCAGTCGTTGGCACTCTTTTTTACAACTCACTGTTACTTTCTGTAGGAGAATTTTATCGTAACTTTATGTGTTTCGGTTGCTTACGACGACTCGTTCCACGTGCGAGAGTATAGTATCTCAGTAAAAGTTATACAACCCCAAAAACTCAGCGTGAAATGTGACATAGCTAAGATGATAAAAGTGTATATGGCATTAAATTACATTAGAGTACTCCTTTTGTCCTCCATTTGGGACGACGCGATGTTCCCGACTGTTCTCTTCGTGTCTCTCAACCCTTTTTTCTCTCTGCTCACCGACAAAAGATTACATTTAATATTTTTCATTACTCCAAAAACCTTTCTTCGTCGTCGGTTTTTCTGAATACACTTTTTTGCACAAAGAGGGCAGCAGCAGTTTTTGAAACTAATGTTTGTGCGCAAAGCTGATAGCATTTATTCTGAAATAAATAAGACATTTCGGAAATTAAGCTCCCTTTTTTCCGAGCAAGCTTAATCTTCTAATTTATTGCCTTATTTATATGTTTACGCTCTTGTGCGATATGGAACAAATCTTCGATCCAAACGTCTCCCGCCCTGTATCGCCCCTTGAAAAGCGTACTTTTTAAAATTGTTGCGCAACCGTTGCTCGGTTTTATGTTTTCCTGCTTCTCAAAACAGGCAAAAGATCCCCCGGGTTTGACTTCCAAAAATTCGAGCGGGGCATGGTTGTGCTTACAGCGCGGCAACGGAAATCGAATTTTAGATCCAAGACGGTAAACGCGCCTACATGCCGAACTTAATCCGCTTAAAATTTCCTTTCAAACTTTCTCTTCCGCACTTTCCCATTTTCGTTCACTTTTATCGAAATTGTTAGCGCAAAAAGTATTTCTCGGAAACTTTGATGCTTGCGTTCAAGTTAAAAAAGAATAATTTCGATTGAATCACCCTCCTCTAAAAAGTGTTGCCAGATAGTACAAGGTAGAAACTGCATGATTTACCTCTGTTTGGTCATGACATACAAATTATTTAATTTCCTCTGAATGGGACTCTTGCAAACTTTTGCTATAGCGCATCGATTGAGTTGATTCTTGCATAAAAACCTGTACAAAAATGACGATTAGTATACACTATAAAATCACGAAATTCACTCTCTGAATCGAGCTAAATGGCGGAGAGACGCAGGTATCATGAGAGATTTTCCTATCTAAATTGAGACATATCATCTCTGTGTTTCCGTAGAGAAAGTGACGTAATAGACAGGAATCTCCCATGAAACCTTCGTTGAGCCGCCATAACAAACTTGCCGTTATAGCAGTTATGTGAGTTCATCACTAAATTTTAGACTTCCTCAGTGTGATTTCCGTGATTTTCGCTGGTTTCTACATCATATAAGACTATTCACTTACTCACAGCAAAAGTTTGCAAGAGCCCCATTTCGCGGTTATTTCTTTCACTTGCTGTTTTATTTTTTAATTTTTTTCCCTCGCATCAGACCGTTGGTTGTCGCCATCAGACAAAGAGACAAATTGAATTTGTCGGACAGTTTCAAGATTATTGCTTTTAAGTTCCAACAGAATTTCACATATTGCACCGGGTCTCTCCGCCCTCGATCCTCAACCCCCCCCCCCCGAAACTCTCCTGCCATTTGAGTTACGGACATCTGCTCCATACAATACTCCTCCGTCCTTCATATTCCATAGCCCCCCCCCCCCCCCCAATCGACACTACCTGACTCTCCGCTCCAGCTTCTCCTGCATATAACTCATCACCACTATACTGTTCAACTCGTACCGAGATTGAAAAGCCCCCACTGAGAATTCAATTTGATCACTCTCCTCCGTTAAATTAAAATGAACGCTCATAATTGACACTTCTATTCACCCCCGCATACGGGAAGGTGTATTCTCGTCAGTTCGCATAATTTCTCGATTGCAATGCAATAATTAATCCGTGCCATACTCATGCTCCTACGTCATTCAATCAGGACCAGAGGAAAGGTAAAAAATTGCTCCGAATTCTTTTTCCACCCCACTCCGAATTTTGAGGAATCAATATATATATATAACTAGGCTTTCGGCGAAGCTTTTTTAATGGACTCTCAAATTGGTTTCAGCATGTTTTATTTCTTTCTCTCCCGTCGTCTGAATGACATTGCTTTGTTATCGCTTATGACCTGTCATCTGCAGTTCAATTAATTGGTCTGTATAGTGTCGATAAACCCATGGGCGGAGCCAGCAATTAGGCAACTGTAGATTCTTCCCATTTGAATGTATGAGAAACAATCGATTAAAAATTGGGTCATGCTATTCTCAAGAATCGATTGTTTTTCATAATTCAAATGGGAAGAATGCACAGTTGCCAAATTGCTGGCTCCGCCCATGGATAAACCCCGGACATTGAAGCCAGAGTATCGATCAGCTTAAATGACCCCAACAGTCCAAATACCTTTCCTGCCATTGCCATCACAATACACGGAATACAATGATTCATAAAATTTACCAAACTTGTTTGTAGTTGATTTTGACCTCAACCCAACGGTACGGTAAACCTCACTAGACACCTGGGGGGTGATCACGGAGGATCGGATCGTTTCGTTATCTTTATCGTTATCGTTTGCATTAAATCAAATGGGCTTGCTTCTGCGCAACTCGATCGCGCAGGTGATCCCCTCCTCACCTCTTCCTACTTCAAACGATCGAGTAGACGACAGCCTCCAACTCATCGCTTCCTTTCGTCCGTTTCAATCGTTGTGAGGGGCTCAAAACGATTCGATGAGTTGAGCCACCCATAAGGTTACATGTAAACGATAACGATAACGATACCAAAACGATCCGATCCTCCGTGATCACCCCCCCCCCAATCCACGTCGTCAAACGATCAAATAAACCAGTGGCATAACGTGCAATTTGGCACCATTGCAGTTCGTCCATTTAAACCCATGAAAAAGATCGAAGAATTGGGTGTTCTGCGATGAACACCCTTGTATTTTGACATTTTATGTGGGTCTGAATGGACAAAATACAACGTTGACAAACTGCACGCTACGCCACTGAAATAAACACTTAACCTTTGGGAAGTTTACCCATCAGGCGTCCAGTAGAGTTTACAATACCTAAATCTAACCTCAAGTATGGTTTTCATCATTAATTTTCTCAATTACAATTTCAAGTTTATGCATCACTCGCTTGGTTTCTGATGTCATGATTGAGAGTTTGAGCATCTCATAGTTCAAAAAGATTTTGATGATAGGGGCTGAAATATTCGACTGGACACAATGGGCACATGAGTTTACTCTTAAAGGTCATCGGTTGGTGATTGGTCAAGTTTTTCCCAGTTTAGTTTGTGATAAAAGACGTGTCCAGAAGACAGAAGAAGGTATAGGAGGTAGGAAAAAGGGTGAAAAGCGAATATATTATGAAATACAAGGATCTCTTCAAACTCCTGGTCAGGATCTTAGGATATTGATATTGATTAAAATAGTAGTAAAAATCCTTCAAATATAATGCTAGGCAGGAGGAAAATCAGGTATGTGACAATCAGCTCTGTTTTTGTTGGTCTCTTTCTCAGTAATAGAAAAGATGAGTCTTACGGCCAAAGATGATAAGATAAAAGGCAAGTTGAGAACACGCTATCGCTATGCCTTGTTGGGATTAAAATAAAAGACGCTCCCAGCAAAAGTTCGACTTTGAATGCGAAAAGTTCAAGTTCAGAAGTCAAACTTTAAAATAATTTTAAACTTAACGGTGGGCGTTAAGTGTTGCAAAACAGCTTAAACGCTAACGAGCATTTGTTGGATTCATAAAAAAAAAAAAAACTGCGAATTTCAAATCATTCCCTTGTTTTCCTCCCGCTCTGAAAGTAGCTTTCAGATCTTTTACTTTTGTTTCCGGAAAATGGTTTCAAAAGCCCTGATTATATACACCCCTTCTCACTTACTTCCGCAAAAATTTGCTATCCGCGCAGTTTACCTGCAGTTTTGTTAATAGTATTTTAAGAACGATAGTTTTCATGACGTCTCTGCCGTTTCTTTACCATGGATGATGAGCCGAAATATAATTGTATTATTTTTAAGTTGATTGTAAGCCAAACAATTTACAGATTAATGTTTTAAATTTAGTTTAATTTCGAAAAAAAGGAGACTCAAAGTAATTTTCTTAATATTATGTCCATACCGATTTCTTGTTTTCGTTGAAATAATGGATAAAACTTCCCCTATCTATCCTTTTTCAACTCATACATTCAAAGAGGAAATGAGAGAGATAGAAGAGGTCGTGGTTGCGCCATTGACTTACGTTACCCGCATCGCACGCTTTATAATTCACTTTCTTCGTTAAGTGAATGAGAGAGGGATGATAATGGTGATGAGGAGGTGGGTAAGGGATAGTGGATAAAGAGCAGTAGCATAACTATATATAGCTGAGCAAGCGCTCGCCCCCCTGCCGATTCGAATGCTGCGCCCCTCTTTTTTCAGGAAAAAACTGGCCGATTCGGTGGACCCCCCCCCCCGCCGCACCCGTACAAGTCGGAGCCTTTGTCGGAAAATTTCCGTTCTTTAAAAATTATTGTAAATTAACCCCTAACATACTGAATTATTTAATTTTTTTCAACCATTTTTATAAACAACCCTTAATAAAGCAACCCCCAAACCTTCAAAAAAAATGTTAGTAATTCTAGAATGCCCAAAAAAGGCTGATGCCAAATGATATTTGATCAATAACATCTGATTGTCAATCTAACTTGGCCGGGTGGCTACCGCCACTTATGATACTCCATTATTATAATACCCCCAAAAAGTGAAAACTACCCCTCTACTGTAGCCATATGGCTATACGCTAGGAAGTTATGGGTTTTAATGTAGAAAAATTATGTTTATTTATTCAAAATGATAAAACTAAAAAAATATATCACTAGATATTATGAGTTTTAAAAAGCTCCAAACTTTGTGAACGTGAATTTTGGTAGAAGCAATTAGAGCCTTTACATTGCCTTTAATTTTCTTAGCTTCTATTTTTCTCAATCTGTTCTCTTTCTTTCCTTTTCTCCTCTTCGCTCTTCCTCTTTCGCTTCTCAAAATTGTTGCGCTCCCCGATGCGTTGCGCCCCCCTTTCCCCGCCCGGCGGGGTCAGCGGGGTCTATAGCTACGCCACTGGAAAGAGTAGAGTGGAGGGAGAGAGGGAGGGGGTGGAACATGGCCGCGTTCAAATATGAAAGGATACGAATTAGAAACAATGAATTAAGATAGGAGCTCTGTAGTCTCAAAGCAAGTTGAATGACTGAAGACTGAAGAGCCCCGACCACCTTTAACGAGCCTTAAATTCATGAATATTTCAGGGCGTAAAACTCCTCACAGATTAAAGGTCTGACAGTCCTTTCCGCGGTTTCCTTAAATTATTAAAGCGACGTTTAATGGCCTTTAAAATAACAATGACCTCCAAGTCCCGAAGCCGCGGGAAACTTCCATTTTGCTGCCTCCCTCTCCTTCCCAACCTCCATCCTCCTTACCTCCTCCTCCTCCCCCCCCCTCCCATCCGACTGGTTAATTTCCGAAATTCAACCCTTCCTCGCGTAGCTACTTTCACTTTATTTAAAGTAAAAATGATCGCTTGATCAACAAACCGTGAAGCTGTAGCCAGACGAAAGTTCGATAAAAGAAAATGAAAACTGTGTATTTTACCCCCACCCCACCCCACCCCACCACCTCCAACACACCCACCCTTGTTGCTCCTTTCTTTGCTACCCGCGGCGCACTATGGTTTGAGATCGGCAAAAGCTGGCCAAAAATCAGAAAGTAAATTTCTCATTAACTTATCATTTGTAAATTTTCAAGACCAATTTTATTCACAGAAAATACTTCAAAATAATAGATAATTTAAACCTAGAAATGCCACTAGGAATTTAAATCAAACTTAAAAAGTCGAAAACGACGATTTTTGGCGAATTTTTCCACCGATTTTTTGCCACTTTTTTCGCGATTTCAGAGTGTAGTAGCATGTATTTACCTTACCTACTTGCTCTCCGTTTCGCATCAGTTTCGCTTGAAGCTTTACCAGCTTCCGAGCAGAGCAAAATATTTAGCTTCGAATGTTTCCATTGTTTACCTGCAACACAAATTAAAACAGGAATATTACTTTTCACGAATCTGAGCAACAATGCGAAGGAAGAACCCTTATTTAAACGATGATTTTTGAAAGGGACAATATTAATGATCCCTTTTTTCTCTGTTTATTTTTTTTATTTTTTTTTTCCAAAAAATTAGACGGTGCCATTAAATTGAAAAGGATTCGAAATTTCTTAATTGAAAAGAGCGCAGCGTGTTCGATGAATTTTTTGGGCACATTATTGAAATCTTTGATTGACGTTGTGGAGGTTCATTTGTGATTGTTCCGCGGATTGAGTTTCTTAATTTATTTCCTAAAGAAAACAACAATGGTCACTCACACATTGAACAACCATCTGACTCTACGGTTCCGATTTAATAAAATATTTTTTAGCCACAGAGTGGTGGAGAGGAGGGGAGGGGGGGGGCTTACAGCTTATTTTTGAAAACTGCAAAATAGACCAGTTTAGTATGATGACGACACGATCAAAATTGATTCCAAACAAATGCTCTATCTCGCTCACTCTCGTAGATTTACCTGTAAGAAATCATTTGTATGAATGCAAATTCATGCTAAATAACAATCCGGTTTTCTCAAATTTTATTGCACCATTAGATTCCACGTACCTTAAAGTATCCTTTCACAAGTGTATTTTCGTGACGTCACACTAAACAGGTCTACTCGAGGAGTTTCGTCGCTCAGAACTTTTTATGTACGCAGGAAAATCATGCGATGAACGATTTTGAAAAAAAAAAAAAAACACATTTTAACTAGCCTCTCTCAAACACCCAAAAGTCAAATGTTCGTATTCTGTGTTATAATATAATTATACATGGTGGAACATGGAAATGATCGCTATATTCATAATCTTTTCTGCACCGGTGCGATACTCCGGACAGTTTTAGAACGCTTCCCTTTAATCGGTTCCATTCCTGTCTTTCACGCAAATTTGCACAACAGGCTGAACCTTGAGTTAGGTTCCACCGTGAAAAGTAAATAATGTGAACCTAGGTGGAGGGAATTGGAGAAGAAAGTCGTGAAGGGAGGGAAAGGGGGGAGATAAGAAAAACATCGTTTAAATAAATAGACAGCTTCAGGGACATGGGTGACAGAGAGGATCAGATGGGTTGTACTTGTGTATACATATAGGTAGTCTGGCGCGTTACATGAGAGGGAGGAAGTGGGGGGAAAGGGGGTGGAGAGGGGGGTAAGGTGGAGAGGGGGGTAAGGTGGAGAGGGGGGTAAGGTGGAGAGGGGGGTAAGGTGGAGAGGGGGGTAAGGTGGAGAGGGGGTAAGATGGAGAGGGGGGAGGGGAAATGGTGTAGGAGAGGGGGGACTGGGGGACAGGGGGACAGGGGGACAGGGGAGCGAAGGGACGCAACGGACGGAAGCAAAAGGCGATGCACTCGAGAACGACGTTTAAACCATGAAGACTTGAAGAGAGAGCCTTTCACAGACGACTTTTTGCAAGGACACAAAACTTATTTGAAACTTACGCCGCGCCGCGATGTACCGCCGTTCCTCAAAGTTCTATGACGCATTAAAAAAAAAAAAAAAAAAAAAAAAAAAAAAAAAAAAAAAAAAAAAAAAAAAAAAAGTACAAAAGCATCTTGACATCCTGACCCAGTCAACTCAACGAGGGCTTCCTTCACCCCAAGCTGCTTGTTCCTTCCTGGCAAAAATTTCAAAACCTTCGCGTTGACGTCTGTCTCTCTCTGTAGATTTTCACGGTCGACTTGTCAATCCGCCCATTCCGAATGCCGATTAAATGGACCGTTAAGCCGAAGTTGGATCCGCGCACTTGTGTTCTGTGAGTCCAAAAAAAAAAAAAAAATAGACACATAAATTTTTTCGCAACAAGCCGGGCCTGGTTTTTCGACCCCTCACCGGAAACGGCTCTCAGACATATTGTTTTCTATTTACATTTGAGCGTACTTAAAACTTCGGCGTTTGCGGCTCTTTCGAATGTCTTGTTAACGCTCGAATTAATCAAACGGTGACTGCGGATGTGATCCAGAAAAACTTTTCACGAGCTAAAAATGGCTCGCCGCAGTCACAGAAATGAATCAAAAGATTCTTTGTTGGCCGTTGTAACCCTTTTAGAAACATATCATGGACCATTAGAGTGTCCCTATATACTAAGATAGTTTCGTCATGTCAGAATCCATTTCTGATTGGCCCTCAGATTTAGGCTGTCAAGAAAGCCCCAAGAGGCGAATGCAAATGGCGGAGGGTTTGTTTACTTTTCACGCACTCGCTTTTATCACACATTTGAAGTAACAGTGACCGCAGTAATTATTGTTAATTTTTCCTCTGCTTGGATGTTAGACTGAGACTGGAGTAGAGTCCCTATTATGAGAGTTGCGCCATTGTTAAATCCATTTCCGATTGGCTCTCAGATTTAGGCTGTCAAGAAAGCCTCAGAAGCAAATGCAAATGGCGGAGGGTTTATTTACTTTTCACGCACTCGCTTTTATCACACATTTACTGTACCAGTGACCGTCGTAATTATTGTTCATTTTTCCAATGCTTAAATTTTATTGCGGAGAACATTATCTCTTTCAATAACGACCGTTATTGGCAAGAATCAGAACCTAACCTCTATTAGAAGTAGCGAAATCGCGGCAACAGCGCAGAGGCACACGGCCAACCGCCATTTGCATTTTGCCTCTTGGGAGCTCCATTGATCCGCTTCTTCTTCTTCTTATTTCTGAGAGTCTTGGCGCAACTCTCATGGTATATAGGGACTCTGGTCTGGAGAACAGTATATCTCTCACTCACGACCGTTATTGTCGAGAATCAGAACCTAACCTACAAGAGATAGCGAAATAGCGGCAACAGCGCAGGGGCAAAATGGCCATCCGCCATTCGCAATTTGTCTCTTGAGGGCTCCATTGATCCGCTTCTGCTTTTTCTTTTTGAATGACACGACGCAACTCTGATAGTACATAGGGTATAGTTGTATATAGGGACTCTACGTAAAATCAGACAGAATGACGACTTAGAGACGATGTGCAATGGGTCTGTTGCAAACTTTTGCTACAACGATTGAGAGTGTTTAATCTAATGTAAAATCGCCTGAAAAGTCCAATGGTGGCATCAGAAAGCCACGAAATGAGATAATAAACTCACAAGAAGCGTTTAATGAAATCCAAGATGGCGGCAAAATATCGAGCAATCCGTATGCATGCACCACGAACATTCAAGGATAGCCAACCTCACAACATCGATCACAACCAATCACAACGTAAACAAACACATAACCTCTACCTCCAATGAGGTTGTAAACGTTGGCAATCCTTGGATGATCACGGTGCATACATTCAGATTCCTCGATATTTTGCCGCCATCTTGGATTTCAATAAACGCCTCTTGTGAGTTTATTATTGTATTTTATGACTTAATGATGGCACCAATGGACTTTTCAGGCGATTTTACATTGGAATAATATTTTTTTATCGTTGTAGCAAAAGTTTGCAACAGACCCATTGAGGGCAAAGAGTGAAATTCGTCCCATATTATATGTTGAGTGTAAACAGAGGCGTAGCGAACAATATTGGACAACGTTATGCATTACGTCCATATTAAAACACGTAAAAAGTCGAATACGAAGGTGTTCACCGAACACCTAATAGTTCGATCTTTTTTTATGGGTTTCATGAACGAACTGCAACGTTGCCAAAACGCATGCTACGCCACTGAGTGTAAAATATTTGAAATCGAGTTTTTGGAAATTAATGCCATAAGAGTTTTATGAACGTTTAAAAACATGTATTGGAAGGACATTCCCTGAAGACGCTTTTAGTGCGAAGTCAACGGTTAGCTAGCAATCACAACACTGCACTCATCGGTCGCAATCGGTTGTGGCCGAACTCTCGTGGCGTTCCAAACTATCTCACTCACACTCCCGTGATCCCCATGTACACCCGTCTCTTTCTGGTTTCAAAATTCGTATACAGGGTCTTGTTTCACTGCATATATTATTATCAAAATAGCATTAGAAATTAATTTCTGCCAAAAAAATTTACAAAATATGTCTCCATCTACGATTTTTCCGATGAGTGTGAGAAAGCAGTACATGGGGGTTACGTGAGAGTGAGAGAGACAATTTATCTTTGTTTGGAATGCTCATCACCAGATGACGTCATCTCTAGTATACCGTTAAGTGGCGGCTCGTGCAATTAATTGAGCTCTTGCAAAATTTTGTGACAGGAGATTGAAAAGTTGATTCTTGCATAAAAACCAGTAAAAATGACGGTGAGTAGTTTGAGTACACTAAAAAAACAAGAATCGATTGTTTCTCATACATTCAAATGGGAAGAATCCACAATTGCCAAATTGCTGGTTCCGCCCATGAATAGGAATAATAGGATGCAGCTCAGGGGCGTATAGTGTGCAATTTAGCAACGTTGTATTTCGTCCATTTAAACCTTTATACAAGGTCGCGAATGCAAAGGTGTTCGCAGAACACCCAACAGTTCGATCTTGTTCATAGATTTGAATAGGCAAACTGCAGGGTTGCCAAATTGCACGCTATACGCCACTGATGAAGCTTTTCCATATGACACCTATAGCGCACAAGGTTAAATTTGGAGGTGTTCTCTTCACACCTATATGCATGCATTAGTTCGATCTTTCTCGTTGGCTTAGAAGGACAACATATATACATACAACACATTGCTATAAATTCAGGTCCCCGCCGAGCCACTGCCTATTTCTCGATCAAGCATCGCTGAGATTTAATTGCATTTGGCAGAGCATAGTATCACAATGTGATCTCGGTTGAGTCTTTAATTTAATTTAATTTAATTTAATTTAATTTCACTGTTTTCTGTATTTTTGCACGCGAGGTTCATTGCTCGTCGGTATCAATTCGCAAGCGGCCTGCAAGACACCGGCATTACGCCACCGAAAGTGTCAGCGTTGAATTTTTGATTGGAAAACTTTGACTGAAAGAGGATTACACATGCAAATGAAGGGCGAGGGATGGAGGGGGAGAGAAAGGGAGAGAGAGAAAAAAAATTAAAAAATATCAAAGCTACAGAGATGCAAAAATCGAGATTGACAGAGGGATTACATTTCGAAATAAAATTATTCCGAGTTTTCGGCCCTAATCTGTGCATACGCTTCACATCAACATCACTCAGTAGGGAAAAAAATCCTGAAAGTCTGGATAACTCACTCCTCAAAATCGGGATATGTTCCTCAAAGTTATCGATAAGGGTTATTTCTGGTAAACTGCGGCGGTCATTTCATTATAATTATGTAATTTTAAACTTAGAATGCTTTTCTTTATTATAACGAAGCTTTTCTGCTTTTCTTCATTGGTGATCTCCGATCTTATGGTTATTCTTATGGTTAAAAAAATTTAAAGTCAAAATTACGGTAGCTCATGCAATACCTAAAGACTAAACTTTAACTGGAATCACCAATATGATGTGTTTTTCTACCGTAAAAAAATTGAAGGAAGCTGTGTTTTTTTTTCGAGATGATGAGTTGCGATAAAAGCTAAACCTAAAAATATACAGGGTGATCCAAAAGTTCGGCGACCCCTAACTAAAAAAAAAAACGAAACTTGGGGAATGTTTATAACTTAAAAGAAACTATCTTTTGAGGGGGTCAACATTTTAGGGGCACCCCTCCAAGGAGGGGGGGGGTGTTAGGCCCTGCAACTCGAAAATTTCAAATGGCAACCTCTATCTTTTCGCCGGACTTTTGGATCACCCTGTATAAAAATCAGCCCACGGTGTGCCGGCCGCGCTGAGTAGGACAGCGCCTCTCAATCAAACCAATAAAAATTGGTACAGATACACGTATACATATACATATTCCGGTATACGTTATATGAATATACAAGAACCATCATACATCAGCTCCTTAGAGCTTTATTTTAAAATGATACTTGGTTTGTCAGGGGGGCAAAAGCTTAGGCAGAATCCCCTGCGGTAATCCATAATGGATTTCAATTCTGATTTAATTCAGTCAGCTCTGGCCCCCGCCCTGCTGCTTCTAACGCGTAGACCATCATATTCCGCGAGATATACTACACGAAAGGCAACGGGGAAGGAAAATGTGGGTATAGTGGAGAGGGGATAGAGGGGTCTAGACGCCCGGCATAAGTTATAATTATTGCAAAGGTTTCCATTCATGGCTCTGCGAGTCCCCGCGTCTCCCTTGTCACAATTGTCCCTGTGTCCCTCCGACAGAAATTAGTCATGCGCTAACGGCTAACCAATCCACCCCCACCCTTAAAATGCCTGCACTGCAAGGTATAATGAACCCTGTTGTGAGGAATTGGCCTTTCACTCTGGCGGCTTCACCAACTCTTGGGCGCGTTGCGTCGAAGTATGTTTGATCGATTCCGCAAACGACTTGCCGCGTCTTCCAAAACGCCAAGTAAGTATATCAAAGCTCAATTTGTTGCCAGGAGCTTATAACATGCAATTTGGCCACGTTGCAGTTCGTCTATTTAAACCCCATGAAAAAGATCGAACTGTTGAGTGTTCGGTAAACACTTTAGCATTCAACCTTTTGCAAGGGTTTAAAGGGACTCTATACAACGTTGCCAAATTGCACGCTACGCCACTGTTCGTTGGGTAAGTATACTGTTAAAAATTCACCAAAAAATCCGGAGAGAAAATCGGAGCAAAAGTAAAAATGAGGGTAAATTTTACTCTCATGCGTAGTAAAAATGAGGTGCACTGAAAGTAAAGAGCGGGAAATACTATTGAAGAGGGTGTGTGCGCCTCCTCGGTGGAGTATTACTTTTTTGTAACCCTATAAAAAAGTGCAAATTATGACTATCTCTTTCCTCCTTTTCGCACCATTTTCTACTCCACAAATATCTTACTCCCAAAACTATATACCGGGAGAAATCATGTCTTTTATGTAACCGAATTCGGGATAAACATTTCTAACGATGTATAGTTCAGTTATATAACCTTTACGGTCACCGTGTCCCATTTAAGGAAAATACTTTAACAAAGAGTTTTGTGAAATCGAGAAAATTGACTCATACTTGCAAAATTTTACGGGGAGCATTCGCATAATTCAATGATATGCGTTTAAAATAACAGTCAACTTTTGGAGGACTATAACGAAGCAAGTGAAGTTATTCTCTGGAGTCCAATACAAAATTCAAACCGATAACTTATAGCGGTGTCCTTCTTTTTAGGTATTGAACGGTTGAACACTTGCAGGCATGAAGGAATCTCGCGAAAAAGTTTTCTATACGTATTCTTTCTATACATATAGAAAAAAATACATTCTAAATTTTACATATTCAATATAAAAGTTCAGTGGGATTGTTGATTTATACGAACTACATACCTAGCTAAAAGTATTGGACAAAAAAGTCAATTCCTTCCTCCATTCGAGAATCATTAGAGAATGGACAACATTAACATCAGAGTGTCTAATACCTTCATTCGATAGTAGAAAAAATAATTTGTGGGCAGGTACTTTGGACTAATTCTTAATAAATGAGTTAAATTGGAGAAATGTACTATCGACGAATTAAAGATTGTCGCAAGATTTTGACGCATGTTCAGTTATGGGTGGGAGTGTGGGACTGATCTGCTGCGGCTTTCCCGTCCCAACCACACTGGCACCTCGCCTGCACGGTATGAGGAGTATGAAGAGTGGCCGAACAGGAACCTTGAAGGTGAAGTGACACTTAGGTCGTGAAAAGCTCGCGACAATCTTTAATTCGTCGATAGTACAATGATCGACTCTATTTTGGACAGGATCTCTTGGAACCTTCACTGAGAGAAATCACTTCTTTAAAAACAAGGAAACACATTTACCTACTTGTGACAGTTTTCCTTGCGCGAAGTAAAGTTCTGATTGCATGGAGGAGAATCACTATCACAACAAGAAATCTTTTACTTGTAGCAGCAAACATTTTCCTTGGGTTAAAGGAATTCCCCCTCAGTCAATAGATATATCACTGAGCAGTTTCTTTAACACAAACGAAATACACCTAGTGGATTAAAAAAATAATTCTCTCTGTGTTGTAAATCTTAAAATTCCGGATAGAGTCCTTCTATATATATGTATAAATACCGAACCAAGTTTGGGAGGATAGTAGAGAGGTTCTGAGAACTGTTGAAATGAATTTAATGATTAAAAAATGTATGATGTAGAGATTACAATATTTGCGAATGATGAGGAGACAGCAGCATAGCGGGCAAGCTAGCAATGCTGCGATGCATGTTGTCCATTTAAACATGTAAAAAAGGTCGAGCTTCGGAATGCACACTTTAAATCGATATTTTGCGAGGAGTTTAATTGGAAAAATTACAACGTTGCCATATTGCACATGACGCCAGTGAGCAAAGACCCAATGAAAGTTTCGAAGTGACGGAAAGACGAAGAGACTAACATCGCATCAAAGAAACTGAGGCCCGATCCAAGGTTATATATTTAAGAGGTACGCTCATCTTATTTCGCGCCACAAATCCAGTGGCGCACAGTTCAAAGTCATTGCAGACAAGATGGCCGACAAAAGCGCAGAAAACATTGGGTGAAACTCGGAGTCGCCCGAGTGGGTCGGCGTGTTTTCTGCTTTTGTCGGCCAGCTTGTTTACAATGATCTTGAACTGCGCGCCAAGGGATTTGTGGCGCGAAGTCAGATGAGCATACCTCTTAAATATATAACCTTAGTTGGCGACAAGTTGGACTTGACTTGAACTAGCATAACCTTACTTTTCACGAATGCTTGAATCTGATTGGTCGGCGGTGCAGATTCGAGGCATCGGTTGAACTTTATGACTACGAGTTGTACAACTTGATCGGGCCCCTGGCTGGATGTCGATAGGACAATCAGTGGCAATATGCAGGGTGGTAATTTCCAGTGGCGGTTCATGAAATGCGATACATCGTCGTACACTCCATTTAAAGCTATAGAAAAGTATCGATTTCTCGAAGGTTCAATTGCACCCCCTGACGATAGATACTTCTCTATAGTTTAAAATGGAGTGGACATCGATAAATCGCATTTCACGAGCCACCACTGGTAATTTCACCGGATTATAGAAAAAAAAGAGAATACGAAACCGTTCAAACGATTCATAACTTCCGGACGCTCGTCCTTCCTTCATTTCAGCCTCACCCCCCTTTTTTTTGCCTCGCAACGAGATATGGAAAATCCGCCGATCCCGTGCCGACTTTTCAATCGTAAAAAATCAATTTAAAACCAAACGTAAACAGCAAGATGAAAAAAAGTAAAACACGAACGGAGAATGAGCGGTAGGAGAGAGAAAAAAAAAAAAAAAAAAAAAAAAAAAAAAAAAAAGAGGTAACAACGGACAACGATGCGACGCACGTAGGAGTACTTGCCTCAAAAACCTGGCCAAAAACCCAAAATTAAAATTTCACAAAAAATAAAAATATCTACAGTTTCTTAGTGCTATGTAACCGCCCTATAGCGTACACTAGATGCGCCAGGACCCCAAAGTTGATCTACTGTCAATAGGACATAATGGAAGTGGCGAGCGTCCAAGTCACCCTCTATTTTTCACCGCTCAGTGCTCTATTATTAATAGGTAAACATTTTCCACCACGAACAAGCGTTGGTGCATCCAATCATTTCGGCAATTTTGGGTGATGTTTTTGAATGTATGCACTTCACTTTCATACCAAAACTTTTTTTTTTTCTCGTGCATTTAATACCATTCTATAACTCATTAGAAACTGACGTAAAAAAATATTCAATTTCATAGGCACTCGATAAATGGAAAAAGGTAATTTTAAATACATTCCGGGCAAAACCCGGCAAAACCAAAAAAAAAGGTTGAAAAAGACCTTCTAGGGAGATATTTTCTGCAATAAAAACTTGCACAATGTTGCACATTTTTATCCAGCAACATTTTAAAGTCAAGCCTTTTTTTATAAAATAAGCTTCAATAACTCGGCAAAAAAAAATGCGTTATCGACCTCTAGTTTGTGCCAAAATTCTTCCTTTTTTTTTTTGCCTTTTCCAACTATAAACCGCGCAAAAGGAGTTTCGAGTTAAAATTGGAAAATTAACCAAAACCGATTTTCAAATATTCAAGAACACGCAAATATTTTTGGCCAGGTTTTTGGGGGTAATACTCCTACGTGCGACGTACGAGAGAGGCCGAGGAGGGGGTGTGGGTGCAGAGAACGAGAGGGGGGAGGAATTAAAAATTCTCTCACGGCACTATCTCGAGCACTGGTATTTGACAGAATATATTGACAACGCTCAAGGAAAAAGAGCTTAAGCATACAAATTATGTTCACAAGAGATATACTTAAGGGTTTCCCGGTTACGGCCCTTTCCCAACCCTCCCCTTTTTTCTCGCGAAAACCTCTTTCTTCCTCCCTGTTACCCCTGCAAGTGATTCCTGTTGCAAGGCAGGGTTGCCTACTTCCAGCGCTGCCTTTCAATGTATCCATTTAGTAGCATTTTTCAATTCACCGATGATTCCAACCGGTTTACCAAAAGATTACACAGCAAACTGATTATGAACGATCGTATCGTAAGTCGATCGAGTCGATAATCGAGTACATGTTATCTTATTTGCGGTGCAGTGGCGTAGCGTGCAATGGCAACGTTGTAATGTGTACATTTAAACCTATGTAAAAGGTCGAATGCAAAGATGTTCACCGAACACCCAATAGTTCAATACATTTTTAATGAATTTAAATGGACACATTACAACGTTGCAAAATTGCATGCTCCGCCACTTTAAATCAGTGGCGAGGCGTGCGATTTGGCAACGTTCCTTTTGCCCATGTAAACACATTAAAAAGGTCGAAATGCCTGGTCATCGCCGATGACTGGGGCGTTAGACTTTTTTGGTGAATTCAAATGGAGAAAATACATTGTTGCCAAATTTCACGCTTCGCCACTGCATTAAATATAAACAAAGTGGCAGCATCTGCCTACGTTCAAAGACCAAATGATGCTTTTAAGAGGTGTCATTTCCTCGAGAAGAATCCGCAATTCCAGCTACCGGATAATTTAATCAGAAATCAGAATGGAATAGTTGAAGCATTACTTTTTGTTCTGTTTTGATTTAGGGTTGAGATCGCCGCATGATTTTCGTCGTTCGTTGTTGGAGAACAATTTTGTAAACTATTAAAAAAAAAACGGAGTGAGGACGAAATAATCGAAGCATTTTCCCGCCTTAGAATTCGGCAGAGTAAAAAATTACCGGAGTCAGAACAGAAGGGAGTAAAATTTGACGGAGTATGGGAATGGACGGAGTGAGAATGAACGGAGTGAGAATGAACGGAGTGAGAATGAACGGAGTGAGAATGAACGGAGTGAGAGGCACTCCGCAAGGGATGAGAGAACTCCGCACGAGGATGAGAGACACTCCGTATACATATTTTCACTCCGTCCATTCCCACTCCGTCAAATTTTACTCCCTTCTGTTCTGACTCAGGTAATTCTCCTCCACCGAATTCTAAGGCGGACGAAATGCTTCGATTATTTCGTCCTCACTCCGTTTTTACTTTCTTACTACTAACAAAGTTAGAAATATGTAAAGTATTGCAATGGCGCAGAGATTTTCAAGGTATTTTGTTTCGATATTTGGCCCACTACGACTCAGTAACTCATGATAATTACAAAATAATTTGCTCTCATTATGCCTAGTACTTTCCTAAAGAATGTTCATCCATGAAGTATCAATATTATTTAACCGTATTTGGCTTGGAGGTGTAAATGTACAAACTTTCTGTGGCGTCTGTCTGTCTGTCTGTCCGTCTGTCCGTTTGTCTGCGTCCGTCTGTAGCCATAAAACGTGAAACGCAGCATAACTTTTGAACTATTGATTTATATGCATCCAAATTTTGCAGAGATGTTGCTTTTAACATTCCCCAGAAGGGCTTTTTTTGATTTCCTTATAAATTTTAATTTTTACGTTATAGTTACGGATGAAAAATGGTTTCCATTAAAATCAAAGGGTAAAAAAAGGACAAGTTTAAATATTTCAAAAATGAATCTTCAGATCTGGATAAAAATATCAAAGGTGGGTTGGGTGTCTCCCCCAAGATATTAAAGAGGGGGAAGGGGGTCTGGGGTCTCCCCCAGAATATTAAAGGGGGGTCTGGGAGTCTACCCCAGATTAAATGTGAGAAAGTGTTCGTAGAGTAGGTATTCCCTACAGTTTATTTTAACAGTGTAAGGGGTGGCAACCCTGTTTTGTGACCAATGTCATCACATCCGCTTCATTCAGCTCTGCTCGTTGCCTTATCTCAACTCACCTTTCTCTTGTACGAAATCTCTTCGACAATGACGCTTATCTTTTGTCCTACTTTCGGTACCAATGCTTTTCCCCTCAAATTACGCTTGGTGAAAAGGATTCGAGTGACTATAACAATGTGCCGCGCATGGAGAGGGTGCGAGAGAAGAGAAAAAAAATTTATGGTTGGCGCGAAAAAATGCATTGGATGAAAAACGGGGAAAAAGTTTAACTTATGTAAATGTGACTCAGATCCATATACCATCAAGCGCTTAATCTTCTTATTATACATTTATTTATTTATCCATTTGTTTTCGTTATTCATTCGGCTGGAGCTGCTCTTCGCTGGCAGTGATAAATGGTGAAGCAGGCCGGCCGAGCGCGCGAGGGAAGTGTCTTTCTCTCTTTCCTTCAATTTGAGCACATGCGTTAGAAAAGGATAGCAAAGAGGGCCATCACGTGACTTTGGCCCCCTCTTCTGTCCTTTTCTAACGCACGTTTTCAAATGGGAGGAGAGAGAGAAAGACAATTCCATGGATCCGCCCATGCGGCCGATGCGCATCAGAAAGAATAAAGAATAGATGAATAAAAAAAAAAAAAATACCTAACACAATAAAAAAATAAATAAATAGAACAAACAATAAACAAACAAAAGAAATCAATGAAGATTCTCTCTTTCCAAGCGAATGCAGCGGCATTCTCTCCTCTCTCAACAGGGTTTAGAAAAGTTTATTGTTGCTACAGAATTTCCGCGATATATATACCGATGAAGGAGACTGAAACAGTTTTAATATTCTCTAGCACCGCTATTAAATTTTTAAAGCTGATTAAAGATCGTTAAAATCACAGTCGGAGGTTTACAACAGTTCATCGAACTCTATGTGCTGCAAGCATCTGATTGATTCAGTACTCATTCTTTTCAATAGACCTGTTTAGTGATTTCGTCACGATCAAAATTGAATTCAAACAAATAGACCTGTTTTGTGTGACGTCGCGAAAAAAAATTGGATCAAAACAAATGCTCCATCTCACTTGCTCTCGTGAGTTTTCCCATGAGAAACAGGATCCAAATTTTCAAATGCAAATTCGTGACAGTAAACAACAAGTCTTCTCAGATTCTCAGATTTTATTACAAAGCAGACCTGTCTCCTTGGTGGGCTTTTAATGGCTGACAAGGCGCAGGGCTCTCAAAACGTTCCCTCTGCTCTTCCGGAATAGAGAGGGTAAAAAAAAAGTACGATACAATAGATCATACGCATCGTAGAACATGGAGCCAGCCAGAAAGTATAGCATTAAACTTCACCGCATAGTATGTTAATTTTACCCACATATTAGGAATCTAAAGAAAACCAATCGGTTAATCCAATTTAATTCCAAGTTGCGATGACCAGCATTCGCCACAATTTTCTATAAGTACGGTTTATTATTGCATCGTACACTTTTGTCCGAGTAAAAGGTAACATTCTTTCGACCAAGTTTCAAGCCAACTTTCAACGCGAGCGCCGGCAGAAAAATCTTCCCCCGGCACAAAAAAATCAAAGGGAGGGAGACAAACTCTCAATTCTCCTAAAATTGAAAACAAGAGTGCTCAATGAGTATACAAAGCATCAAATCTTTTAAGATCAAACTTTTACTACTTAATGGAGAACCAGATTTATAAATACTATAGGAACACACTCATAATGCTAAGCTTTTCTCGAGAGAAGGCTCTCAAAAAACATACGGCGACTACTCTCATTTTGGGAAGTTCAATATTATATTTACTTTATCTATACTTTATACTTAAGTATGGGATAGGTAGGTATTTATTCTCCAAACAGAGGTCTCGATTTGGACGGTTGTTTTATACATATATACAGGAACGGAACGTCCCGGACTACCGAAATTATAAAGAGCCTCGGGGGTGGATTTAATACCTTCTGCGTCAAGTTGTGTCAGAAGTTTTCGGTGTGGGTCGTGATATTAAGGGCTGCGGCGATTCCGAGAACTTTCTTCATAACTTTCAGCAATCTGGGAAAGCGCTTTTCCTGGATTCTAGGTTAAGTCCTCGCACTGCAGAATATTATTATTTCCATCCAAAGGAATGGCAGAATCGGTGTAAAGGGAGAGGTATTTTCGTTTCTTCAAATCATTCAAGGTTTTATCTGTATGGGTATTCAACTGCTCATATTACTCATACAATCATAATATTTTACAATCTTTTGAAAAAGATTGTGAGCACCCCTGGTTCAAATAAATATGATGATGGTTCGAAGAGAAATCTCTGACGTTGAAGCAACGCAGGTAATACTCCTGAAGGAATATTTGAATTTAACCGCTTCTGTCATAAATTATGAAAGAAGTGTCACTGTAATCTGAAACCTATACCATTAGATTGAACGAGCTTTTCTCATATGATTTCATGTGTGAGTCATTTTTTCCGAATTTCCATAAGACTCCATATAAAATGTCGTCCCTTATATGGGACTGTGACGGAAAAGGTTAATCGCGATTTTGATTGATGATTTTATGAATATTCTGGTATTAAAATTGCCTATCGAAGAAATTGAAGGGGAGTTCCCCCAAAAAGTAAGGTCATTGGCGTAAAGTTACTCGATTTTAGCGCTTTTTTGCGATTGGTCAGATGAATATCATCGCCGATAACAAAGCAAGATACGGCTAAACATTGTCATCGTGTCGGTCTCAGTACTACCTGACAAAACTTCCAGAAAGGGCTCTAAAATCGATGGGAAGGAAAACAAGGGCACTCCGTAGAATTCAGCTATTGACATTGTCTACCGAAGCAATGGGGCTGTTGCACACGTTTGCTATAAGCGATTGAATAGTCGATGCCGGTGTAAAAACCTCCAAAAATAACGATATGGCAGCACTAAAAACTGCCGAAATCCACTCCTAATCTCGATAAACTCTTTTATTTGCACAGGCGTAATGGTGGCTGAAGGTAGTACCAATGGGAGATTCCCATCTAACAATAGGTACTGTAACTCCATCAAGAAGTGACCAATAAAAGAAGACGTTTATTTGACACCGGTGTCACTAGGTGTTGCGGTACCATTCATCATCGGATGTGGATCATACCTCTTGATGACTAATTACTGTGTGAATCATCCTTGTCAGCATAGAAAGAGTGACGAAATTAATATAGGAATCTCCCATTGTTACTGCCCTCGGCCACCATTACGCCCTCGCAAATAAAAGCGTTTATTGAGTTAAAGAGTGGATTTCGGAAGTTTTCAGTGCTGCCATTGTTATTTGTCGAGGTTTTTACACCAAAATCGACTGTACAATCGCTTATAGGAAAAGTGTGCAACAGCTCCATTGAAGGGGAACTATGAGGACTGGGGTCCTAACGATTGAACGCTAATCAACAAACGATCAAGAATCAGAAAATGAGTGAAAAGAAGGAAGTTAAACAACAACAAAAAAAGAAAAAACAAGCGACGTCGAGTCGCGGGCGCAGGCGATGAGAACGATGAAAATTATAACTGAGGGGAAGAAAGATGATCGGAGGTCGGGTTGGAAGATCGAGCCCCCCCCCCCCCCCCCCCCCCCCGCGCCGCCACCACTCTTCTGCCTCTCATGCTGCAGGAAACTGAGGATGCAACTAGGATCGGAGGAAAGTCGCGTCACAGCAGGCGGCATAGTATAAGTCGTCTTTGTAAAAGCGAGAACGCGGCACAACAGCGCAGCGCGGCGACGCGACGCTACGCTATACGCCACGCTGTGGGGGTTGGAATCGCAGGGGGTTATGGAAGGAGGGGGGGGGTGTGGAGCATCGCGTCGTTGTCGGTATTGAAAAGCGTCGTAGTGTCGGTAGCAAAGCAAGGCTGTAAAGCGTGCGAGCGAGCACCAAGCACGAGAGAAGCAGATCGACGACGCGTCGCAAAGCATGCGCCGCGCGCGCCGGCGCGCGCAAAAGCTTGGAAGTAAACAAGATCATATACGAGGTGGTACTCCCGACGTTGCCAGCTGTTTACAGCAATAAACGTCGTCAAAGCTACTCATTTACCTCCCGATCAATGGTCATGATGCAAACAAATAATTAAAAAAAAAAAAAAAAACAGCGTTCCTTCCTGTAGAATAGACATCTAAGGGTTGGTTTTTTCGAAACCTCGAGATTCTCCCAATTCTCTCCAAAATCTGCAAATCTTAGGATTTCGTTTATTTTCTGACCTGTGATTAGTTGCCGACGCGACAAGGCGACGGGGGGTAAATGAGCCGAGAGATACAGCAGCGCCTCCTCACTCCTCCGCTCCGCCAGTACAGCCCAATCAGCGTGGTGAACCCTAGAATCTACCTCCCACCTCCCATCCCGCTGTCTTTTGGACTGGCCACTTCTCTTTTGTCTTGCGTAACTGACCTATTTTCCCTATTCTCTTCTCAATTTTCTACCACGCTTTTATTTCGCATGTTGATTTGTACTAAGAAAGGCGGCGCGTAGCGCCGCATTGTATAGGCCCGAAGCGTCTCCGGAGATTGGGCCGAAGAGCGGCGGCGCAGTAATCAAATAATTTCATAAAACATCATTTAGGCGGAAAAAAAACAAAACAAAACATAACAAAGAATTCTACAATCAGAGAAGAAACCTCCATAAGAGCCAATAGAAACAATATTTGGAATTTACCAGCACTAACAGACAACCGGTTCCAGGGCGCCTCTTCACTTTTCAAGAGCGCAGATGTTCTTTTCGCGGTTATATTTAACAATTAGGGTTGAGGCCAGAGTTGGGCAAATATTACTCGACGAATTATTTTTCTAGTTTGGCAACGCAATAAAATCAGATTATTTGACAAATTATTTGGTCAAGTGACCATACCTCCTCACAGACAATGCAATGGTCTCATATCTCAAGCATCAACTCTGTTGCCAGACAGATTTCATTATTTCTGATTATTCGGTTGCCCAACTCTGGTTGAGGCTGAGGCACATCCAATCACAACCCGGTCGACTGCCGAAGCTTGCCGGAGATGCTAACTTTCCAGCATGGCGGACCCGAAGATACCCGAAGTAAAAAATGTGGAAAAATGATTTTAAGTTTCCGTTCTGACTGCAGAATGCCGTGGAGAAGCTATCGCGTCCGACAATGCACCAAAGTGGCGTCGAATGCAATGAGACAACATAAAAATGTTGTCTCAATGTTGCAACAGCTACGCTACATTTCGTCCTTTTAATCCCATTTAAATTTCGATTCGAAGGATCGCAAGCATTGCGCACCCACAATAGTTCGACCTTTTTCACGGATTTGAAAGGACGGAATGCGATGTTGCCAAATTGCACGCGACCCTGATTAACAATCGCAAAATGGAGCCAGTAACGCGAAAAGGTGGGTGTCATTTCGGTGGATTCTGATTGGCCACCAACCGAGCCACCATATTTCTTGGGAGTGGGTACCTTGCGTTGTCGTCGGATCGAATTGTTTCCGAAGAGAATTCGCTGTTCTGATGATTTTCGGGGCAGAGGTGGGCAAAAAAATTATCCGGAAATTATTTGGTGAGTCAGGCAGTGCCGATGTCAATCGAATTAATCTACGAATAATCCTACGATGGGTCTGTTGCAAACTTTTGCTACAACGATTAAGAGTGTTTAATCTAATGTAAAACCGCCTGGAAAGTCCATTGATGGCATCAGAAAGTCATAAAATACAATGATAAACTAACAAGAGGCGTTTAATGAAATCCAAGATGGCGGAGAAATATCGAGAAATTTGTGTACATGCACCACGAACATCCAAGGATGGCCAACTTTGACAACCTCACTGGAGGTAGAGGTTATGTGTTTGTTTACTTTGTGATTGGTTGTGATCGATATTGTGAGGTTGGCTATCCTTGGATGTTCGTAATGCGTACATACAAATCGCTCGATGATTCTCCGCCATCTTGGATTTCATTAAACGCCTCTTGTGAGTTTATTAGTGCATTTTATGACTTTCTGATGCCACCAATGGACTTTTCACGCGATTCCACATTAGATTAATCTCTCTTAATCGTTGCAGCAAAAGTTTGCAACAGACCCATTGACCTATACCTTCCGTGCGTGTGTTTTCCTTTCCTCAGCTCAGGTAGCAAACCCAGTTTTCAGTGTTGTCGGATTCATTTCATTATTTCTTATTAGTTGGTTGCCCAACTCTGTTGCGGGGCTTACCTTAAAGTAAAATCTGACAACGTTGGTTTAGTCTCGAGCGCTACACCTACTACTACTCGCCGGTGGCGGTGGTGGTGTGAGAAACTGCGAACTACCTATACATAACAGTGCGCCCTCTGCTACCAATACAACACAACCCAACCCGACGCGAAGCGACAAGAGGACCGGAGCGCGAGACGTGCTACGCGAAAGCTTCTACGACTGCATCGAAAAGCTCCACGCGAGTTTGGCTTCGCGAGCTTTCGAACTTGCGAAGGAAGGGCAGAGAGAGAGGGAACAATGAAGGTAATATATTTCGGGAGAGAAACAATTTACCACTTAAAGCCAAAACCCGAGCGGAAACTGACGCGACGTTTCTCCCCTTCCTCACCCCCTTCCTCGTCCTCTTACTCCCTCCTCCCCCCTCGGAACCCCACCACTCCACACTCGGGTCGCCGCACCCGCCCCATCCCGCCCCCCATTCCCCTCCCACCACGCCATCACTTTGCGCCCGCGTAATCAGTTTAATTAAGCGCCCTCGCCGTCTTTTCACCTTCGAATATGCGCCCCTTCCCCGTGTCACCACTACAGACATTATCTTACAGGTTAAATCCTCCTCCGGCGCCCCTCCCGCCTCTCCTGAGAAACGGCGAGGGGGCAAAGGGGACGATTTTCCGAGGCGTTTTAGCTATCATCGACAACGGGAAACACCAAAACATTTATGGTATGTCAATATTGCATCGTGCTCTACGTCAGCATGTTTCAGAGCTACCTGCTACCGCTACCTAAACCGCGAACCAAAGCCATACCCTCTCTGCCAATACTGTGCGGTGCATTCTATATTACTGCATAAGTAATTACCGTAGCGCACCCTTATCCCTATTCCCTAGACAGGCAAAACTATATTGTATTGAAAAAGGTCATTACTCATCAGTAGCGCAAGGAGAGTTTCTTTATCTCTCTCTTTCCTCCACTAAGAACCGTATGTTAGACAAGGATGGACAAGGGGATAAAGCCCCCTCTTTCTGTCCTTTACCTACTTAAACATTCAAATGGGAAATGAGAGAGATGGAAGAAATCCTGGTTGCGCCAGTGTTACTCATTACCGAGAAGTCTATCCGTGGAGAAAGAATCGATTACAGTTGAACGGAGTCAGTACAAAGGGAAAGAAAATAAAATATTACGACAGACAATATGCCTGTGATATAAAGTACAGATAAACCAAATGAAATACATACGACATACGTATATAAGAAAATATTATGAAAATAGTGTGAGAGGAGAATTTCGAAAAAAGATTCGATTTGCAATTGTCCATTTTCTACTCGGAGAAAAAATGTCTGATTGAAATTAAGGGACGTAAGAAGAAATTGGGGTAGAAAGAAATTCCCTTTAAAATAATAAGAATTCTGATTGATTCAACCAGAATTATCATTGGTCCAATTGAACGTTCTGATGATTCAGAAGAATCACAAGAAAGAATCGTTGGATCAATAAGAGCTCTGATTATTTTAAAGGGAATATCTTTCTACCCCAATTTCTTCCTACGTTCCGTAATTTCAATCAGAAATTTTTCACCGTGTAGTACTTTCAGCTTTATTTTTTAAGTTATTGACGAGATGTGTGGCATATACGTTCTTCAGATGATTAACTAGTAACTGACAATTTGTTTTCTCAATTATAAATTACTTTCGGCCTGTTATTTGACATAAATCGAACAGGTAGCTCTCTAAAGGCAGAAATCGGCACTAAAACACTAAAGAATCACCTAATATGAAATCTCCTAACCCACCATCGTTTCATTTTTATGAGAAAATACGAACGTGTATGAGTACTTCGGACATCTAAATGTTTGGACTAAAATCTGGACATTAGGTCACTGGACAATGGACATGTCATTTTTAGACTAAGTGCATCTTGGGCAAAATAATGTGTTCCTTTTTTTGGAATGTTTGAATCTGGACGTAAAAAATTGGACATCGCGGTTTTAGACTTGAAAGTTTTGAACATATTATCTGTGCACGGAGAAAAAAAAAACCGGTCATGGGAACTGGACTTCGGCTCATATTGAACACCGAGGTGTTCGGTTACAGTAACCAAAGTCTTCGGTTGTGAGTACCGAACTTCAGTTAGGAGTACCGAAGATTTCGGTAAGTGTGACTAATACTATGACTCAAATTTCGTTCTTGCTGAACTTGCTGAAGTTCGGTACTCACAACTGAAAACTTCGGTTACTCGAACCAAACACCCTCGGTGTTCCATATGAGCCGAAGTTTTTTTCTAAGTGTGGATCACCCTGTATACGCCGTTATTATAAATATGACTACTATGATGCGGTTTCGTTGCTCAACGACAATTTTGAGGACTATGCACGTGTGTGATGAGTGGTGATCCTTCATCCCTCATCTGTGGCTGTCATGCCTTTATTAGGCGTGAGACAAAGTATAGCTAGACTACATAAATCGCTTGAGCACCAAAAGTTGGACTCTGTGAGTCTCATCGAAGGTTGCTAGGCAACCACCGCCGGTGGGTGGAAGGCCAGCAACAATCGAAAGATAAACCCGCCTGTCAAATGTACACATTGCACTATTCCCTGAGATCATCAAAAAGTGGTCAGAAACAGAAAGTCAATTTCTCATCGATTTATCATTTACAAACCTTCATGACAAATTTTAATCACAGAAAACACTTTTAACAAGTAATTTAAACCTAAAAATTCCATGCACTGAAAAGTTATAAATTAAACTTGAAAGGTAGAAAACAAAGATTTTCCATGACATTTTTTCACTGACTTTAGCCAATTTCTTTCGATCTCAGACCATAGTGCATAGGTACTATGACCTTCAAAAGAAAGTCCTCTCATCGAAATAGTCCTTTAGTTCTTTTTCAAGATTTCCCAAACAGCTTTGAAATTTTTAAGGCATACATTCAAGTGCCAATTCTACTAAACTCTGAAACCCCTGAAAACTGCAAAATTCTTTAAAATTGGCCGAGAAATGAAAGAATGAAAATTTCCACCACGGTACTTTCTTTTGAAAGTCATCGTACAAAGGTGTTTGCTAGGAGAGGGTGCGATTTGGGTGGTCTTTGCGTATTTTAGCAATGTGCGACTATAGTTGTAAGTGTGACTATAGTCACAACTTACAAAGAGAAGCAAACAAAATTAGACGCAAAAACAGGTTATTTCTATTCAAAAACTTTAAAGATAATACCTCCGCGGACTTTGTGGGAAGGAAAAGGATTTTACGCATCTTGGATGCGGTCAAAGAGTTTCGAATTCTCCATGCACAAAACTAATTTGAAAAATGTTTGAGCAAAAGAAAATGTTCGATACTACATGGAAAAATTAGGATGTGCGGAAGCATTTCTTGAAGAGTGAGTGGTTTCCTAATATTCATCCTTGAAAATGCGCAAAGAGAAGTGGAACAATTTAGTTCCGGAAGCAAATTCCCCTGAGCTTTCGCAGCAGTAGTCGGGTAGCGAGTAAATGAAACAAAAAGGGGAATACTCGACCAAAAACTCATTAGATTCCGACTGATAAATTATTTGTCGTCCCAACATTGAAATTAAAAAAAAAAAAAAAAAATCGCTCCCTCTTCTTTCCTTCTTACTTCTTCTTTTACTCATTAAGAAGGAAGGATGAAAAAAAAAAGAAAAAAACAACGAGAGGGTGGTGAGTTTTTGAATTTGACGTGTAAAGACAAAAACAAAAAAACAAAAACAAAAAACACATTGCTACGTCTTTAAAAATTACCCGTGTCAGACAATCGTCGTCGTGTCAAGCAGAGTAATGGAGGGTGGTTTCCTTTACCCCCCACCCCCTCACTCTATACTATTTGTTAGGAGCTGCGGGAATGGAAAGAGAGGATATCCCAACCAATAAAGAAGAGTAAAATAATAAAACGCCTGCGTATGATTTAATAACTTGATAATATAACATATGAACTGACAAAATATTTTAAAAACTAACTAGCTGTCGAGTCTTTACATTGATATGAAAGTCGTGATGAGAATATTCTAAATGTTTGCTGCAGCTATATTGAAAGGGTCTGTTCCTGTGTAATAAATTGCGTGAAAATACCATGGAACTCTAATCTGTTGGTGCATTTCACCACAAGGTACGTTGCATTTACCATGTGATGGTAAAATTTACCATGTGATGGTAAAATTTACCATACTTGATAGCAAACTCTAAAATCAGCTATGCAGATGGTCAATTCTACCAGTCTTTTTTTTTTCCGTGAATGCATCAGAAAGTCTCAAAATCTACTCTCGAACTCACAAAATTAGTTAAAAAAAACTTTAAGTAGGCGGGCGGTCGCAATGAGCGAGTCCATATCATATCTATAATGGGTCTGTTTGAAAACTTTTGCTACAACGATTAAGAGAGAGTAATACAATGTGAAATCGTCTGAGAAGTCCATTGCGGTGGCATCAGAAAGTCATAAAATGTAATAATAAACTCACAAGAGGCGTTTAATGAAATCCAAGATGGCGGATAAATATCGAGCACTTTGTATCCATGCTCCACGAAACATCAAAGGATAGCCAACTTCATAATATCGATCATAACACAACCAATCACAACGTAAACAAACACATAACCTCTACCTCCAGTGAGGTTGTCAAAGTTGGCCATCCTTGGATGTTCACGGTGCTTGCGCATACAGATTGCTCGATATATATCCCGCCACCTTGGATATCATTAAACGCCTCTTGTGAGTTTATTATTGCATTTCATGACTTTCTGGTGTCACCAAAGGACTTTTCAGGCGATTTTACATTAGATTAAACACTCTTAACCGTTGTAGCAAAAGTTTGCAACGGACCCATTGCAGCTATCTCTATGATGAATGACTTATCTCAGCATATAAAGTTGCGATTCGATAGGGCTCCCATTGTGAGCCGCTTATTTGACCGCCATCTATGAATTTTGTTAAACGCATTTATTGAGCTAGTGAGTGGATTTGAGACATTTTGATGTTCCCGATGTCAGTTTTCGTGCGATAATAGGTATAGAAAGCGATTCTCCATAACGCTTTAGTAAAAGTTTGCAATAAACCCATTCGAGAAGGATTTGTGTAAGAGGCTACAAAGCCTGCAGATGGCGGTTAAATCTGCGAGAGTCGTCAAATAAAAGTAATTTTTTTTGTCAACTTTCATTTTTGGGGTGGAGCTGTGCCTCGTGCCCTAAAATATTTTTTATTCAGAAACATTATTGAAAATCCAAGAACTTATATAACTTCTTAATGGGCAATTTCAATTTTGTTTTTTATCACGAAAATATAATTCATTATAACTGATTCTTCCAAATTTTACCTTATTTCTTTAGTCAATGTTGTTTTGATAGGTAAGTATGAGAGTATCGCAACTGGGCAATTCGATTTTTTCAGGAGAGGAAAGGAGATGGGGGGGGGGGGTAAAAACTGTATATTTTTATAAAATTGGAACGCCTGGCCTGCGGTATCACGTCTAGTTTAAGTTATACAAAATACATTCCAAAAAACATTCCAATCCGTTCTCTTCATAATTTGATCCGTAATTATATTTCTTATCTTGCAACTGTGCGTAAAAGAAACTGAAATGCGATCAAAAATCTGAAAGCCGCAGACATGTCGCGTCGCATAGGTATATGACCGAGCGAAACTTGCTGGTTTTCTTTAAGTAGGTATTTTACTTATTTTTTTACTCCATTTCCCATTTCAGAGCTGTTTTTTTCTTGTATAGGTACTTATTTAATGTACATAAGTACATACAAATACATAGATACTTTTAAGTACTCTCCCCTTCTCCGATTCGGAGTGCGGCATCCCTGTTGAAAAACAAAAAGCTTCTGATACACAAAATAAGACTCGAGGCCTCAGAGTGACTCCTGAGAAAGAAATTGAGATTTATGGTTCAAATTAGGTCGAACAGGGATCAATGTGGGAGGCATATGAAAGAACACTTTTATAAATTAAGCCAGCTTTTTATTCAAATAAACTGCGGCTCTCAAATTCTTTCGGAGAGAGAGAGAGGGAGAGGGAGAGAGAGAGAGGGAAAGGGAGAGAGAGAGAGAGAGAGAGAGAGAGAGAGAGAGAGAGAGAAAGAGAGAGAGAGAGAGAGAGAGAGAGAAAGAGAGAGAGAGAGAGAGAGAGAGAGAGAGAGAGAGAAAGAGAGAGAGAGAGAGAGAGAGAGAGAGAGAGAGAGAGAGAGAGAGAGAGAGAGAGAGAGAGAGAGAGAGAGAGAGAGAGAGAGAGAGAGAGAGAGAGAGAGAGAGAGAGAGAGTAGGAGAGCAACTCAGCAATCTGAAACGTGCCGATAGAACGTCTCAAAACAAACATCCCCGTTCTTGAGCAAATTAACGAATCCCTTTCAGCGTCACGGAACCGAGGAACGAAACCACGGCGAACGTGTTCTTGGCCAATAATGGTAATACTAAACGTCAATTTCTGAGACGATGTTCTTCCTGTGAAGGAGGATTTCGTCTAATTTTACTTTGTATGTATGGGTGCGCAAATAGTTGAACTCGAAACTTCGTGATAAAATATAGAAACACAATTGAGAACCACGAAAAGCGTTCGATTGAGTGAGTCTCCTTCAGGTTTCCCCCCAAAATGTCCTCTGTTCTCTGTACAACCAGCCTTGATATGATGTAACCTGGATTGTTACTAACATAATGTATACCCATATTATATTTGTGGAATTTCTTGGAATTTGATGTTGAACGTAGCGTTCAAAAATTGTCACTCTAGCTCCCGCTAATGACGGTCAAAGGCGACAAAACTATCGGTTTCAAAGAGCAAGCGACAGTGGCGCTTATCTAGCGGATTGTAATGTCATTCAGGATACAGTTTCAAAGAGCACGCGACAGTGGTGTTTATATAGAGGATTTGAATGTCATTCAGGATACGGTTTCAAAGAGAAAGCGACAATGGCGCTTATCTAGCAGATTTGAATGTCATTCAGGATACGGTTTCAAAGAGCAAGCGACAGCGGCGCTTATCTAGCGGATTTGAATGTCATTCAGGAAGCAGGTCACTGAGGATAGGATTCACCTTAATTGATTCCCACTATCTCGCCTCGTGTGTCGTCCAAAAGAGCGAAATTGATCTGTGCGTATAAGTCAGAATCAAATTCTTAGCAACAAAACTATTGGAACGGAGAATCTACCACTTGTCAACACTATTTTTTCCGTACTACCGCGCTTGTTATCGGAATTTTCCGTACTACCGCTTGTCAAAAAGGATTCGGCCTTGAATTTTGTTGAGGAGAAATGAAAGAACTCTAAAAGGAAATGTGAGTTCTGCAGGGCTTTCCTTTTAATGGCAATTTTGCTCAGAGCAATGCGTAGATTAGATGAGTGCAAATGCATTCAGAGGTGGAGCGTATACTCACATAAATTTAAAATACAAATAAAACTTGCATTAAGGGAAAGCACCGCGTCAGAAGTTTCGAAGCTCGAATAATTGAAATCGTCACATGCAAATTGCGAGTGCAAAGTTGGATAAAGCGACCGGCGTGCAAGCTCTGTTGCCAAGTCAAGAGCGGATACAGAAATTAGGATCTCTCTCTCTCCTTCCACTTAAAAACATATGTTAGAAAATGATAGCAAAGGGGGCCATCACGTGACTTTAGCCCCAATCTCCATCTCTTTTTAACGCACGCGTGCAAATGGAAATAGAGAGAGAAAGGGGAATTCCTGTATCCGCCCATGATGTGCCAAGGTACAGAAGAGCTTGCGCTGCTCTGCATAAACGGACGCGTGTTATTAAAGACTGTATTTTTAATTTTAACATGTGACGATATAATACTCGGTGATACCCGAAGATATCAAAATGGAAGATTGAAGCAATAGCGTCTATAAATCCTACCTGGTTGCTCTATACGTTGGAGATTTTGAGGTTAGTGTTACTTTTTAACATAAAATGTACGTATGCACTATTGTGAAAGTGCAATAGAGAACCACAATTACTTTAATGGGTCTGTTGCAAACTTTTGCTACAACGATTAAGAGAGAGTAATCTAATGTGAAATCGCCTGAAAAGTCCATTGCGGTGGCATCAGAAAGTCATAAAGTGTAATAATAAACTCACAAGAGGCGTTTAATGAAATCCAAGATGGCGGATAAATATCGAGCACTTTGTATCCATGCTCCACGAAACATCAAAGGATAGCCAACTTCACAATATCGATCACAACACAACCAATCACAACGTAAACAAACACATAACCTCTACCTCCAGTGAGGTTGTCAAAGTTAACCATCCTTGGATGTTCGTGGTGCATGTACACAAATTGCTCTATATTTCTCCGCCATCTTGGATTTTTTTAAACGCCTCTTGTGAGTTTATTATTGCATTTTATGACTTTCTGGTGCCACCAATGGTCTTTTCAGGCGATTTTACATTAGATTAAACACTCTAAATCGCCGTAGCAAAAGTTTGCAACCGACCCATTGAAACCCGATTTTCAGCTCGGAGACCTCTTAAAAACGGTTCAGTATAAGTAACTTTCAACCTCAAACATCAGTGCAGATAAATTAATGCATCGATGCAGTATTTGTTACGGTGGCAAAAAGGTTTATTCCCATTAAAGGAAAGAAAAAAAAATGAAAACGAAATGAAGGAAAAAACATCGATTTTGCAACAATGTTGACCAGGAGGGCCAAATGCATTACAGAACATCTTAATGTCACCCAGTAATTTCAAGGGTTCCGGGTTCAAGCTTGCGCTGAACTTAAATATGGGGGGGAAAAAAGCGTCATAGAATATATTGCTCATTAAAAACTTCCGCCTAAGAACACGACTACGCAGTACTACCAAACCCTCCTGGGCCTTCTCGCAGCTTGTACAACCTTTGCTGCGCTTGCATTCGATGAAGGTGATTTCCTTCCTAGAAAAACGCACTCCTCATTATCGACGATGCGACGACAAACGACTCAAAAAAAAATTTTTTTGACACATACGCTTTTTCCCAGAAATTGATTTTACTGTGTATCCTCTCGATTTAAAAATCCTGTGAGTTCCTAAAGGCTCCGTTCCGAGAAAGTGACGCGCTCTTTTTTGCTGTTGACAAATTGTTGATGTCTGCATGAAAAAAAGATGAAATAGTAATACTAAAAGTTTTGATGGCTATGCACTGAAACTGCAACCTTACTATAGGTTTAATGAGCAAAACTTATGCGAAATTGATGCGGATCGAAAGGAGTATCAATGGCGGCTCGTGCAATTTGGCAACAATGTTTTACCTTCATATGATTCTATGTAAAACAATCAATTCGATAGTGAAGCAGCGCTTCACCAGCAATCGATTGTTGAGCGTGGATTCAAATGAAGCATTGACATTATTGCCAAATAGCAGCACAAGCCGCCACTGAGGAGTATAAAGATCGAGTTCAGATTCAGTGGCGAAGCGTGCAATCTGCGGCAACGTTGCATTTGGCTCATTAAAACCCATGAAAAATCATCGGATTCGACCTTTCCTATGGGTTCAAATGGACAAAATGTCATGTTGCCACTGTTCAGATTATTAGGGATAAATGCACTGGAAACATGAAGTTTAGGCACAACCGAAACAGCTTTTTAAAATGGGTCTGTTGCAAAATTTTGCTACAGCGGTATAGAGAGTATAATCTAATGTAAAACCGCCTGACAAGTCAAATGGTGGCATCAGAAAGCCATGAAATGCATTAATAAACTCACAAGAGGCATTTAATGAAATCCAAGATGGCGGCAAAATATCGAGCAATCTGTGTGCATGGACCAATTGGACCACGAACATTCAAGGATAGCCAACCTCACAATATCCATCACAACCAATTACAACGTAAACAAACACATAACCTCTACCTTCAGTGAGGTTGACAAGTTGGCAATCCTTGAATGATCACGCTGCATGAATTCAGATTCCTCGATATTTTGCCGCCATCTTAGATTTCAATAAACGCCTCTTGTGAGTTTAATATTGTATTTCATGACTTTATGATGCCACCAATGGACTTTTCAGGCGATTTTACAATGGAATAATCACTTTTTATCGCTGTAGGAAAAGTTTGCAACAGACCCATTACTTTGCAGAACAAGAGTTCTAGCTCTACCGGAGAAATCTGCAGTTGTACCGAAGCACTATTTCGGTATAATGTCCTCAAGTGACAATTCCGGCTCATCGTCTTCTCCTTGAAATATGTTCTTATCCGTTTTAATTTAGTTGCTTTTTTATTCGTTCACCTCTTTACTTTTCTCTTCTTTTTAGTATCCTGTTATTGTTTCTTGGATTCCTGTTATTGTTTCTTGGATACCTGTGTATACTCCGTTCTTCTTTTCTTTTTAGTCTATACGTTTCCCTGTGGAAACAGGTCTTCGGCCCACTACATGTCTCTGATGGGTTCCACCCTGTAAAAAAATAAATAAAAAAATGCCTCCCGGCAAGCCGGTAAGACGAAGTAGATTCCATGCTTGGTTAAATCATTTTTTCACAAATTTAAATATAGGTTATCATTTTTGTTGAATTTTTCTCTGAATTTTTCTTTTTCATTTAATCAGCTGCTCAAAATCCAAATATTATTGTGAAAAAGATTATATTACCAATAGAGAAATGTGTAATCTTTACAATGCAAGTGAGAAATAAAAGCTAGGTTATATAAGTTTTTCACAAATTTCAATAAATAGGTTATGTTATGATTTTCTTTGAATTATTCAATTTTCTTTTTTTTTATCAGCTGTTCAACATTTAAATAAAAATGACCATGAGAAAAAGATTATAGTACAAAGATTGAAAAATGTATAATCTTTGTAACGGTAATGAGGAATAAATCTGAATAAGAGCAGCTGATAAAACAAGAAAATAAATAAATAACGTACCTAAGCAACAGTGTACGTGTAAAACAAAGAAAGAGCAATTATACCAATACGCCATCCTTGTCTTTCACTTGTAAAATCCCATAAGAAACTAAATAGCTCGTAAAACACGTAAAACACAAGGAAAATTCAAGGCAAAGAGCATATGAACTAAAAACATCCTCCACGATATATACTAAAATTTTTGAAACAAAAAAACAATTTCTTCATATAAAAACACTGCCAAAAAACCCGAAAAACACATCGCTATAACTCGCTTGCAATGCAAAAAAACAAAAAATGACTCGAGTAAAAAAGCTGCATAACAAAACGGCTAACATAAATTTTCCCAAAAAAAATACTCAAAACAAACACTCCTAAAAATAAACCTCAAAAACACATTTTACGACTCAAACACGGCCCATAACGCGAAAACTAACTGTCGGATTTACACCATCTTCGAACTCATCCAAGAATTAAACCCAACGAATAGTTGAGACAAATTTCAAGAACAAAAACCAAAAATTACGAACAGGATCGTGGGACATAAAAACGGTAAAACTGGCTGAAACACGTGCTCATTTGATAAAATTTCCCGAAAAATCCAACATCGCACCCTCCGCAATAAGTAGATTCATGGAATCTACTTAAAATGGTGGTGGTGGTGGGGTTATAGAGAAAAATGTGAAGTCTATAAAGAGAAAAAAGTTTTGGTAAACTATGTCCCCAAAATTTAGGTCCTATTTCACCGGCAATAGTTGGGGAACATATCGTTAACTTTGCGGACAATTCGACCAACAATTGAGGGAATATTCGACAACTTTCCTACTTTCAATCTGAATTTCCTCAAAGTTAGCTACATTTTCCCCAAAACTGGCAGTATTTTCCCAATTTATGTCGGTGCAATAGAACTTAGGGAGAATAGTCTCAACTTTCTTTCCTAGTGTATGCCAGTTATAGGGCAAAAAGCTTAAACAGTATTATTTTGTCCTTTACATGTAGAATACGTAGTAGGAATATTTTGCCTTTAAGTTTTGTGACACCCTGTGTAGACGACTACTCGGCTTGCGGTCCTCTCTCCATCTCCCTTTATGCTCCGAATTCCAACCTTCATCACTCCTTTCAATTTGAATACATTAAATACAATGATTAAAATAAATAATGCACACGTCACGCACGCACTTTTGACGAAAGCCAACCTGTTCTTTGGGCGCCTGCTTCCTTGAATTGGGCTTTTTTCAAGATTAAATCGATCCGATTCCTTACTCACGTTTCTCACGTGGAAAGTACGCGTAAAGCTTCACATTGAAAAGTCAAACATTTTCTCTCGGCCAAAACTGATAAATGATAGGACAAATCGAAAAAAGAACCAAATTTGCGCATTTTCCTCGTGGTTTTCCTGTTCAAAGTTTCTGCTCCCTTAAAAATCTCTCAAACTCTAGAATGGAAATAGTTACTGAGTTACACAGACAACTGTTCAAATTTCGACAGAGAATAATGCGTCGTAGGATGGAAATTTCGGGGGGGGGGGGGGGGGGGGGATTTGCAGGCTTTGGATGCCTACATGGAAAAAAAATCACGACTCTCAATATCACCACATTGGCGGACCCAACCCTCGCGAACGGGGGGGGGGGCGAACTTGGGATTTTCGCCCCCCTAAGACCCCCTTTTCCTATTTTCTCTCTTTATTTCCCTTTCCTCCCCTTCTTTTCCCTCTTCTATGGTCGAACGGGGGGAGCGATCGCCCCCTTCGCCACCCCCCCTCCCTGTATCCGCCAATGTATCACCATCAGTGGCGTAATCTTGGAGGAGAGGCGGCATTTCCGTTTTACCCCTCCAATATTTGTGATGAAGGGGGGGGAGAGCTTAAGATGAAGAAAACAAACATTTTTTGGCAAAAATTGTATTTGTCGGCGTATTGCAACTACTCGTAAAACATTGAAACGAAGCGAAGATGAAATCTACAGGAGAGGATACGAAATGACTATATGAGAGAAGTCTAAACAGGGTACTTTAAAAAATGATTGGTATCAAGGTATGGGAAAAGAAAAGGAAAGCCTCGGTATCACCCTTCAACACTAAAGTCATCCTCGCAACAGTTTGTGTCGAATAAATCTCTAATCGAATGGTTATGTGGCAAGGGAGCGGATTTTGTGCCAAGCAAAATTGATGAGTCGCTTAGCACGATCGACTGTGAAATACACTTAGAATATCAGTCATTCGCATAACTTATCGGCAAAAGAGATTCGACAGTACCTCCCCTCCATCCAGGGGGGAGGGGAATAATACAGAGGCAGTAAATAACATGAAGGGGGTGGGAGTAAGAGCCCAAAAACTCGAAAGCGCTGAAAATCAATTCTGGTAATTGGATTTGGAAAAGAACGCCGCATCTGAATGTTCGGAAAATCGAGAGACGGGCCTCGCTCACGACGAAGTATAGCTCAAAAGACGTTGTCATTTTCATAATAAAACAAGAAATATCGTGACAAATCAAACAGAATGGATCGGGGCGTGGGAGGAGAGCGAAAAGGGAAAGAAGGAATTGAACCTCTCCATCAAAAAATTGTTTTAACTCATTAGCCGACGTCAAAAGAAAGGTAATTTCAGAGGAATGACAATTCAATTTAAACGGAGGGAGAATGAAATGAAGAACGGGGACTTGCAATGTATTTGCTGCACAAATTAAGATTCTGTGCTCCCTCCCTCCCTCCCTCCCTCGCCTCTCTCTCTCTCTCTCTCTCTCTCTCTCTCTCTCTCTCTCTCTCTCTCTCTCTCTCTCTCTCTCTCTCTCTCTCTCTCTCTCTCTCTCTCTCTCTCTTTTCAGACGCGATGCAATTCATTTTCCTTTTTTACCGGCTGGCAAGTAAAACAAAAGACTATTTAATAGGCATGTCACTCTCTCTTAGTCTGCCTCCTCCCTTCAGTAACAATCCAGGTCATTTCTCTTTAATGTCTTTACTCTTTACAATATTTACGACTGCGCAGCTATTCCATCTTCGCGCACAGTGGCCGGTCGTGTGATTTGGCAACCATATAATATTTCCATTTAAGCTTAGATAAAATAATCGATTCTCCGAGGCTGTCGACCTCCTGGAGAATCGATTGTTTTACATTCGTTTCAATGAGGGAAAAACACTGTTGCCACATTGCACGACCCGCCCTTGCTTGAGCGGCAAATAACGCAATTCCGAAATTTTGTTTCTCAAAAAATGTTATACGTTGTTTTATACGGTACAAAACACTTGCTGACGTACTTACAGTGGCGTAGCGTGCACGTGCAATAAGACAACATTGTATTGTGTTCATTTAAACTCACGAAACATGAAAAAGATCGAACTATTGGTTGTACGGTGAACACCTCCGCGTTCGACATTTTACATGGGTTTAAATGGACACATTACAACGTTGCACGCTACGCCATTGCGTACTTACACAAGTATGCCGTCTCCGCAGCTCCGGTGTTTCATTTCGTGAGAATTTGAGCCATAGAAATAGATTTTGAATCTTTCAGTCCTAGAGCATTTTTAAACTAATAAAGAAAAAACCGCAGATATACTTCGCCGCATTTACAAGAAAAAAAAATATGTGAATGAGACATCGCAAATAAATGTGCATAGTTCCTGTAGAGTTGACCTTCTCTAGAAATTAAAAGGACTCGAGAGCCGAGCAAAATTTTCCCCCGTTCAGATGTCTTCTATACATTTGAAAGAAATTTCCACTATACATTATAGAGGGAGCGTATTTCAGGATACATAGAAGATATATCGTCTCTTTAAGCGGCTGAAATTTAATATTTTTGTATCTTCTCTCTTTTTCAAAATAAGTATAAGTTGTTTGTGTGTCCACGGTGTTTCATAAATATAAATAAGCTAATGAGGAAGGATAAAGAAAGAGGAGAAGAAAATGAAATGAAGATAAATCATAAAATAAATTAGTTTTGTTGAATTCACTACCTAGTGATTTTGAGAATGGCATGCACGATAGAAGCGTAAGAGAAGGATTGAAATTTATCATCCAGTTCGTAGCAACAAAGGGAAGAGCGAACGTCATCGTCGCGTCGTGTCTTACTAATGGAGCTGTTGCAAACTTTTGCTACAGGCTTATTAATAGTTGATTATGGGGTAATACCATGTAAAAATAACGATTAGCGCACTAAAAAATCACGAAATCCACTCCTTAACTCACAAAATGCTTTTAAACGCGAGACCGTAATGGCGGTCGCGGGCCGCGGTTTTCATTGGGGTTCCCTATCTTCAATCAGCGCCATCTACACGAGGTGTTCTCGCAACACCACACAAGAAGAAGAAGAAGCATACAATTGCCATAAGAAAACCGCGGCCAGCGACCGCCATTACGGTCTCGCATTTAAAAGCATTTTGTGAGTTTAGGAGTGGATTTCGTGATTTTTTAGTGCGCTAATCGTTATTTTTACAGGGTATTACCCCATATTCAACAGTTAATAAGCCTGTAGCAAAAGTTTGCAACAGCTCCATTAGGAAAGAAGAGGATGGAAAATATCTAGGCTTTCTATCCAGAAATTTAGAATTTTTCCATTTAATGCAAAAATTGAAAAATAGTGGCTATACGTGATATTTTCAAGTCGAGGAAATTTTAAGGAACTTATTAAACGTCGGCCTTTAGATTTAGTTGAAATAATTTTGCGTAAAATTGAGGTCCGAATTTTAACACGTTCCTTGAAACTTATCCTTGCCTCGAAAAGCGAACTTTGTAAAACCTAGAGATGTATGTGATTAATTGAACCGAAATTGCCATAGTCGCGTCTAAATATCATTATTATCAACACTATGAGAGAAATCACTTTTTTTAAAAACAAGGAAACATACGTTTACTTTGTCACAGTTTTCCTTGCGCGAAGTAAAGTTCTACAGCATAAAGGAGAATCACTGTCACAGCAAGGAATCTTTTTCTTGTAACAGCAGACGTTTCCCTTGGGTTAAAGGAATTTCCCCTCAGTCAATATTTCACTATGCCGTTTCCTTGCCACAAACGAAAAACACCTTGGATTAAAGAAAGAATTCTCTCAGTGTAAAACCTCCACTGTTATACATATATTTGATGTGAAGTTCCCAAAATTATATTTGATATTTGACAGAAACGAGTCGTGTTTAAATTAGTAAAATGGAATGGATAATTGCTGGAGAAATTGGACAATTTGGACGCAATGGGGTTAAATACTGAGTGATTTCGAAGAGTTTCCAAGGTTGGTACTGTATATACGCAAGCCATCGACCGCTATATTTTTGAATTTCCTTAAATACATTTCATTGATTTTGTGAGTGGATCCTGAGACTATTCAATATTGTCGAGTCGTTGTGATTTTCAGGCGATTTTTCATGGGAGAGAGAAACTGATCAAAATCATATAGTTGTCGGGTAAAAGTTGTTTTTTTGTTTTTTTGTTTTTTTTTTGTTTTTGTTTTTGTTTTTTTTTTTAAATTTGCAGATTCTGTAATTTCATTTTCATTTTAAACGGCCTTATTTCTGGAGCGCGACTCGAGTTTTTAAGTTCCTCCCACTCTTCACTCTTTGCGTCAAATGGAACCTGAATCCGATCGAAAGCGAAGAATTTGAAATTAAGGATGAGCAGCAGACTCCAGGTTCCATATTCTTCAACCTTTATTTAATCGAGGTTCAATTATTCATATACGTACGGTCGTATGCGGTATGAATGTGTGGCGTATTGTCAGTGAAAGTTGACACTTTTGAAAGGAGGTGCCCTCAATTTTTTTTCTCCCTCCTACGTTATCTTCGCTAACTTCTCCCGAGGACCGCCCATCCTTTTATGGCTGCAGTATACAATCCTCCGCGGAAAATGTTTCTCATCGCGCAAGAAAACTTTTTTTCTTTTTATTCCTTGAATGAAGGTTTATTTTATTCCGTTTGATATTGCGATCGCGAAACTTTGAGAACGGAAAGTTGTGAACAGCACGTTTTAAAAATTGGGTGAACACAGTTTTTATTTATTTTTTTATTTTTTTTTTATTTTTTTATTTATTTTTTCTTTTCTTTCGGCATCGACAAATTTCCTTGAGAGTAATCGAATTTCCAACTTCAATCTAACTTTTCTTCGACGAAGGGGCCTCGGAAAAGAAACAGCGCCAGTAAAGGGATGAAGAGACGAACGAAATGGTCTGAGTCATAAAGTAATACGCCTGATATTATAACTTGATTTTTGATTATTCAATTATTAACTCATTAATATATAGCGCGTCCCTTCTTGTCCCTTGTCCCTTGCCTCTCTTCTCTCCACTTAACGCCCATCTTCGTTTAGATACTTTGATACTTTATTCTGTCTCATACAGGAAAAAAAAAAAAAAAAGAAAAGAAACGAAAAAATTGTTTTTTTGACACTCGCATTCAACCCGGGCCAGGCCAGTCTTAAATTTTTTTCCTCATGCCTCATGACAACCCAGCGCGGCCTCAAAATAAAGCTGAATTTCTTCTGAAACAAGTAGACCATGAATCTAGTTCATGGCAGATTTTTTAAAAAAAAATTATGGATATTCAAGGATTTTTTAAAAGATTTCAAGGACTTCCGAGAAGCAAAAACACCACTTACACATTTTCCAGAGGGGGAAAAAAACACATGGTGATTCTCTCAAAAGGGGTGCACCAACCAGCGGAGAACCGTGCACATAATAAATAATAAAATAAATAATAGAAAAAAAAAAAAAACATGCCAACTCCTGCATTCTTTCTCACGTTTTTGCAGCCAAAGACACAACATTCCTCAGGCTCAGAAACAACATTGTAAAAAAAATGGCGAGCTAAAACGAGCTGAAGCCGGTCATTTTCAAGGATTTTCAAGGACATTCAACGAATTCATCAAAATTCAAAGTTTTTCAAGCATATGAAAAACGATAAAAAAAAATAAAGGGATATTTGAGGACTTTTCAAGGCGCCACGAACCATGCGAATTTAAGAGAGCAATTGATGGGCTCTTGCAAACTTTTGCTACATGTGATTGAAGAGTTGATTCATGCATAGAACACTGTAAAAATGACGGTGAGTTAGTCTTCGACAATTTCTGAGAAATTGAGTGAAGTCGGTTCGATCTCAATCAATCCAATCTCAATCAATCTCAATCAATCTCAACCTCGATCAATTAATCGACCGATGGTCAATTAATTGACTCATGGTCAATTAATTGACCGACCGTCAATTAATTGACTGATGGTCAATTAATTGACTGATGGTCAATTAATTGACTGATGGTCAATTAATTGACCGACTGTCAATTAATTGACTGAGGGTCAATTAATTGACTGATGGTCAATTAATTGACCGACCGTCAATTAATTGACTGATGGTCAATTAATTGACTGATGGTCAATTAATTGACTGATGGTCAATTAATTGACCAACCGTCAATTAATTGACTGATGGTCAATTAATTGACCGACCGTCAATTAATTGACTGATAGTCAATTAATTGACTGATGGTCAATTAATTGACCGACCGTCAATTAATTGACTGATGGTCAATTAATTGACCGACCGTCAATTAATTGACTGATAGTCAATTAATTGACTGATGGTCAATTAATTGACCGACCGTCAATTAATTGACCATCGCTCAATTAATTGACCATCGCTCAATTAATTGAGATATCGTCAATTAATTGAGATATACTCAATTATTTGAGAAATCGGTAACGCACAACATTCCTCATCATTTGCCTGTTTGTCGCTCCAGCTCAAGTCTTGACCCTCGTCGCACGCCGCGTCGGCCGTCGCGTCTCCCCCCCCTCTACTGCAACACCTATACACTATACAGGGTGTGTAAAAAAAAAGGATCCGGGGCGAATATTTCGGAAACAGCTTCGATTTTCGAAAAACGCTCAAACACGTTTTCGCATAATTGGAGGGGGACATCTTTTGGGGGGTTTTCACTTTCGGAGCCCCGAAGGGGGGCCGGGGGGGGGGGGCACCCCCCCTTAAATTGCATATTTCAAATGGGGAAACCCCACATTTTTATTACAGATTTGGAAAAAATTTTAAAATTCCAAGATTTTTAACGCAAACCGCATGTCAATATCGATTTTTATCTTCGATACATCGAACTCCAAAGTTCGATATCGACCAATATTCAAAAAATCAGAACTTCTCCAAAAAAGGTCGGTTTTTTAAAAAACTAAGTGCGTAAAGTACTTTCCAGAACGAGCACTTTTCAAATAAAAATACACCTTTTGCATAAAATTTACATTGTTGCCATTTTGGAGCCCCGGAATATTTATCAAAATCATCGAACATTTTTAATTCGATGTTTTCTTGAAAAACGACCCAAATTAAAAATATTGGCTCCGAAATTGTCCGATGAGGGTTAACGTATGCTAAAATACGCTAATAAATTGTCAAAAGACTCAGAAAAGCCTAAAAAAATGATGTGATCAAATTCTGAAATTGAGCCAAAAATTTTTGTTTTAATTAATGAAACGAGACTTTTAAGAGCTTTTGAGCGTATTTCAGCACACATTACCCGTTATTGGATAATTTTGGAGCTAATAATTTAAACTTGGATCGTTTCTAAAAAAAAAAGCGAATTAAAAATGTTCGATAATTTTGACGAATATTTCGGGGCCCCAAAGTGGCAACAGTGTAAATTTTATGCAAAAGGTGTATTTTTATTTGAAAAGTACTCGTTCTGGAAAGTACTTTAGCCACTTAGTTTTAAAAACCGACCTTTTATGGAGAAGTTCTGATTTTTTGAATATTGGTCGATATCGAACTTTGAAGTTCGATGTATCGAAGATGAAAATCGATATTGACAAGCCGTTTGCGTTAAAAATCTTAGAATTTTAAATTCTTTCCAAATCTGTAATAAAAATGTGGGGTCCCATTTGAAATATGCAATTTAGGAGGGTGGTGCCCCCCCCCCCCGGGCCCCCCTTGGGGTGCAGAAAGTGCCCCCCCCCCCCCCGAAAGATGCCCTCCTCCAAATAAGCGAAAACGTGTTTGAGCGTTTTTCGAAAATCGAAGCGGTTTCCGAAATATTCGCCCCTGATCCTTTTTGTTACACACCCTGTATTTTCGTCCATGCTGTTCTCACCATCGGACTTACAGATAACAGACCCCAAACGAATTTGCGCTATGGTGCGCGTCGTGTAAACACTCCCCCTTTCCCTTTCCCCTCCTCTTACATCTTCCACTTGCCTCTCTCGTGCGCATTGCTTGTCCCGCTTGCTCGCTCGAGTTGAGGTTTTGATCATGAAATTTTCGGCAGGAGTTTTCTTTCATTTCATGCCTTGTGCCGCTCTTCTACCAACCCGGCTTTCTGCTATGCCACCCTCTGCCCTCCCCCCTGCAGCTTAGTGCTCATTGTATATTGTTTATGATTTTTTTTTTACAGTGGGTCCAGGTCCACCCTTTGCTTTATTCATTCCCATATCACCGCTTTTGCCTCTGCTTGCTCTCTTCACCAGTGATCAGTTTTTTCTTTGCCTCTCCATGTAGCTACTTGATCGCCTTATCCTCCTTCTTTAAAGCTGAATTTTGAGTCTGTTGAAGGGAAACTCAACATCAAAACTCGCGCACGCCCGCTTCGGGTTCTTACATAGTGGTATGGACCTGAGATCATGTAAATATTTAACCATTATGGCGATCAAGAAATTTTAAAAGGCGAAGTAAAGTGTCAAGTTGGTCACAATCATAACTGGTCTCGTCTCTGGTTTGGAAAAATGGGAGAAAAAGTTTCAAGAAGTTGGATTAGTAAATTTTTTTCTACTGAAAAAAGATAAAATTGAGGAGAATCTTGTTAGAAACTTTAGACACCCAGGGACGGATTTGGAGGGGTGCAAAAAGGGCATCTGCCCACATCGGCAAAATTGTGGGATCGGAAATATTTAGTCTGTGATAGTAAAAAAGGGGGAAGGGAAAGAAGAAAAAAATTAAACGGAAAAAAACCCAGCCCCAAAATTTCTACGGTGAAATAAAATGTCAAATAAAATAAAACTTACAAACATTCGCCCCCCCCCCCCCAAACGAGACACGACGAGCGAGGAAGCTGCTTCAGCCTCCAATTAAAAGCCATAAAGCAATGCGAAAGACAGAGACACAAGGGCGTGTCCAGAAAAAAATCCAGACGGGGGGGGGCATCATTTAGCGCGTGAATATCACATTTTTCACATCAGGCAATCTATTACATTTTCCCTCTTACTTTGGCGTTTTTTGGGGACTGCATCTCTACTCCTTCCCGGTATATGCCCTTGCAGATAGAGATATGTCCGCCATTTTGAGAAACTTCAAATTGAATCCAAAAAACTGTTTCCATTGGCTCTTATTACGGCAGTTTCCATTCTGATTATTTTATTTTAAGCTTTAATTTATGAATAGGCCTTCGAGTTATGTGTATTACATCAAAATAAAATAAATAAATTGTGTATTTTGAAATTTTTTTTCGAAGTCAATTACCTGTCCATTTTCATCCTAAAAGTTTCTTACACGCGTATTTTTTTAGATTTTTATGCATCATAGTGCATCTGGGTCTCGATTGGTTTCGTTCGGGGGGGGCGGAGAAAAGAGATCATTTTGGAGTTAATTTTCCTATATACAAAGGCGAGAATTGCATCTAAGAACACTCAAATTTTCAACATTTCTGGGGAAGGGGTTAATCCCCCATTAGCACATTGAAAAACGGTGAGGAGCGGCGACTTCAAGATAGCTCCCAGAGGCGGCAAAAGGGTAAATCCGGGTCACTACTGAGGACATTAGAATAACTACGAGGATTGAACAAATCTCGTTTGCTTTTATTGACTATTTGAATCAAATGTTTTACTGAAAAAAAAAAAAAAAAAAAAACTCTCGAGAATGCTCGTTTGAACTCTCTTGTTTGTGTGTTCTCACGCCAAGAAAGGAATTAACCAGAAATAATTTACTGTTGAAGGTTTAGTGTAAATTTTTCAAACATTGACTCTTTTTGAAGATACGTTGAAAAACTCTATCGAATCTACTTTAGGGATAAGGATAACCGAGCTCTTCTCTGCCCCCTTTTTTTAACTACCCATATCTCACATTTGGCAAGTAAATTTTCTCCAAAGCATCAACATTATTTATTTTAAAAATTTGCCTCTTTTTTAATTCCTACACCACTGTTCATGGGCACCGGGATAAGGAGGGGGTAAACCTCTCACCCGCCCAGACTTTAGGACACTCAAAACTTCACGATATTAACTGAAATGAGACATTTAAGGAATTAGGTATTGCCTTGATGTAAATTTCATTTTTACTTAAAACATAAAAGTTCTTGAAACTTCCAAGGACTCTTCTTCTCTAACCAGATTTTTTTTTTAGGGAATTAAAAAGTCGATATTAAATGGCAACTTCAGGGCCGTAACTATACCGTAGGGCAGTCGCGGCAATGCCCCCCCCCCAGGCTTGGGGCCCCCAACGATATTCTTTTTTCCATTCTTGTATGGGTTTTCCACCCTCATACGAATATTTTATCAATAAGTTGGATTCATTCATTCATTACGATGGACGGTCACTTGTTTCTTGTTTTATCATGAATTTTTCAGTCCGGCCTTTGCGTCGATCGAACAGCTTTAAGTTGTCGGCACTATTTGACTACGTTTTAAGTCCCGGGTTCAGCGTGATGTTACCGTACGCATTTTTTTTTTTGTCTTTCCGCCGGATTTTTGCTTCAGGTTATTTAAAAACGGATTTCTCCAATCAGTGCAGTGACTGCAGTATCCAGTGTTGCCAAGGTAGATGGAGAACAGATACCTACGAACCAAGGTTATAGATTATACAGGTATGTTCAATGCTCATCTGACTTCACGCCACGAACTCAGTGGCGCGCAGTTCGAAATCACTGCAGTCAAGATGGCCGACAAAAGCAGAAAACACAACGACTCACTTGGGCGACTTCGAGAGTATCGCCCGAAGTTGCCTGGGCGAGTCGGCCTTTTTTTTTGCTTTTGTCGGCCATCTTGGCTGCCGTGATTTTGCACTGCACGCCACTGAATTTGTGGCGCGAAGTCAGATGAGCATACCTGATAATCTATAACCTTGGGCTCTTATTGGTTCGCCAAAAAAGCGCTTGCGCCGCCATTTTTCTTACCGCGCAATTCAAAACTGAGATTTAGCACGGCAGTGGAAGTGGCGGTGAACGTAAACCTATTAACCTAACCTCCATCACAAAATTAAGATTAGTACACAGAGAAAAATAATTCGGTAAAATTTGATCACTGAAGTGTTTGGTTGCAGGAAACCGAAATTTTCGGTCTCGAGTACCGAATTGTTCATTAGTACTACCGAAGTTCATTGGTAGTACCAAAGAACTTCAGTAGGGGCGGAATTTAAGTTTAATTACCGAAGTCTTCGGACCTTCGGTACTTCCAATAAAGTATTCGGTTCTCAGGCCCAAAAAATTTCGGTTTCCTGCAACGGAACACTTCGGTGATCAAATTTACCGAATTATTTTCCTCTTTGCGGAACGAATTTCCCATGTTAATTTCCATAAGGCCTAAAACAGTTTTGCACCACGATTACAGCCAACCAGAGGCTTGCCCGCGTTTTCGATCTCTTATCTGGTTGACCACGCACGCAGGCCTTCCATTCAATTGTGACTCTTGTTTACTCTTTGCTTGGTGACTTGGTCTTTCAATTTTTTCACCCCGAAACTGTCGCAACTCCACTCACACCTCACGCTTAGCGCTTATCCCTTTCTCGACTTCTTTCTGATCTCCTCATGTACGCCTCAAACCTCCATTAGTGAGTGGGGAAAATGTAATTTAGTAAACTGGGCCCAATAAATGTACGGTACAGACGGTCCTTGTTCTTTAACGTTAGGTGCAATGCAGCCCTAACGAATCAGAAGCGAGGATTCGCTACTTGGGGTCAAGAACAAGGGACCGTCCGTACCGTACATTTTTGGGCCCCGGACTCTCAAGATTTTACAAGAATACGGCCGAATCTAACCTACAAACAACAAAACCAATTTCCGACAGCTGATTGCTTTAGGAGATTTATTATTTCAACTGAAGCCATGCTCTACTAATTTATTTTTAGTAATTTCGAGGACGTAACAAGCACAAGCATAATCGTGCGAAAAATTGCTCTGATTTTTATGGGTTTATCAGCCGATATATCAGCGGCTAAGGCGGAAAATTAAAAAATCCTGAAAAGAGAAAGAAGAATAGAAAAAAAAGCGGTCGAATTTAGCGAGTCTAGGTCCAGAAAGTTCTTAATTATTTGTAAGAAGTTGAATAAATGTGTTCAATTTGTGATTTTCCCCATTTGCTTGGATTGCAAGCGAAAAAGAGAATAAGGGTCATCATAACTCATCAAAGATCTCGATGGTCAAATTTTCTTGGGACCAAACGCATGAGAAGCAACAGAAAAAAATTTTCAGTTCTTTTTGCCTTACTCACTCCCCAGGCAAGATCTAAAGTGACACCTCCGGAAGAGGTAAAGGGAGAGCTCGTTTCAGAAGTGTAGGCGGACCAAACCATAACCTTTGGCGAATTTTCAACTTTTAGTCCTCCAAATCAACTCCGAATTTGCCCCGACTTTATGCTTTTGTCTTTAAAGTTTTCCTCATTGAAAAGTGAACACTCAATTTTTTTTTTATTCATTTTCATCGAGTAATATCAGAAATAATGTTGACAAATTCCAAAGATTATTGGTCTAGGTCCGCCTACACTTCTGAAACGAGCTCTAGTGTGAAAGACACAGGGCGAAAAGGAAATCGAGCATACAATTCAACGAGAAGACAGCAATATTTCATTTACGAATATCTCGAGCTGTACTGAACCGATTTCAATAAAATTTTCGCTGGTTGGAACCAAATTCAGGCCTGTGTATAACTTGCGGTGAGTGCAAGTGTTTGGTTAGTACATGCTATGCAAAACCCCCCCCCCCCCAAATCCATTTGCTTTTTGAAGAGTGGTGAAGCGTGCGATGATAGGAAGGGAGCTTGTAGGCATAAACGACAAGCTTCGCCAGGGTGTCAAAAACATCAAGGATGGGGGGGGGGGGGGGTATTGGAAAATGATGGCATTTTATCTTCTTTTTTTTACTTGGCCATAATTAAAACCATAAAACAAATATTGTTTTAGATATCTATGCAAGCCTACACAACACCCCAGGATTTTATCTCCGTATCACAGATTTAAATTGACGAAATGCAACGTTGCTACATCGCACGTTTCGCTAAATTAGTTCCGAACCAACCAATCTCCCAAACTTGAATATTAGGAGCAACAAATTGAACTTCTTTTTTAAATATGTATGTATACTGTCTGTCCTTCCATGCAATTTTTCTCCTTCATTACTATATTGATTTTGTTTCATAAGTCCAATTTCATCTTAGGCGCCCCCGCGGCGAGGCTTTTGCGTGTAATCCGGTAACGTTTCTATTTGACAAGTTTAAGAAAATTGTAGGCGAGTATACGATGGTAAATCGAATTATATGTTTTGAATGTGTTTAAATAAACCCAAAAGCAACGTTGCCACATTGATTACGCTCTTTTTGACAAGAGTGATAAGTCGAAGGCCGCATTTAAGTATTCTGATGTAGAGGATTCCTCCTAAAGTGATTTGGGGGGGGGGGGACTTTATGTAACACTGTTGTCATTTTTGAAGGTGGTGTTTCTTTAATTTACCTAAATTGTAAGAGTGGAATAGCGATTTTTATGGGTAACATTTTAGGATGAACAGGACGAATAAAGGGAAAGGAAAAAAATAAAATAAAAAAGTAAATTGACATTCCATAAAATGTTTGCGAAAAGCTCATCTAAAAACGTAATTTTTTTTTTTTAACTTCGGGGGGGGGGGGGGTCCTTCCTTGAGATACAGCATTCGGAAGGGCGAGAAATTCTATGCCTTCTTGCGCAAATCGTCGGAGATCGTTATTGTTTTCCGTTTCCGATGTAAAAACGGTCAATGTTCGATTTAAACCCATTTTCATCAAAATATCACTCCTATTTTAAAGAGTCAGCATTTTCAAAGCGACGAATTTAAAAACTATAATAAGCAAGTACTTTTCCGAAATAAATACGGGTTCGCCAAAAATTTAATCTACATTTCCCTCTCATCTATTATTTAATGGAAGTCGTCCATCGCAGTTTTTGAGGTTGCCTTCGCCTGAGAGGCAAACATTTTAAAAATAGGCGCTAAAACCAAACGTTTACTATTTCAAAACTTCTTTGTCTGCAAGTAACTTACTTTACAGTTTTTACAGAATTTTCAACTCCTAAGGGGGGTTTTTGTGTTTTTTTTTTTTTTTTTTTTTTTCCCCTCCTTTTTAATTTTTAAAAAAGTGTTTTGATTTTTGAGAATGAACCAAGATAGAACGTTGACCTTGATCGGATCTCGACAGTAAAAAAAAATAATAATAAAAAAAAAATTTAAACCGGAGTTTGCGCTGAAATGCTCAGTTTTGAGCACCTTTTCGTAACGATCGGAACAAGATATAAGTTACTTGGAAATCATAAGTTTGGGCTAATCCTCCCCCCCCCCCCCCCTACAAAATACGCCAATAAAATTTTGGGAACGCTTAAAACTAGCACTCATACGGAAGAGTTGGGCAACCAAATAATGAGAGTTAATGAAATGACTCCGGCAACACTGAAAACTGGATCTGCTACCTGAGCTGAGGAAAAGAAAACACACGGACGATATAGGTCAATTGTAGAATTATTCGTAGATTAATTCGATTGATTCGGCGTTGCCTGACTCACCGAATAATTTCCGAATAATTTTTGCCCTACTCTGTCAGACAAACGGTATGAATATCGGGCCATAGGTACCAAGGCGGTAATAAAGGGACTGTAATAAACAAAATTTTGCGCAGTCTTCGAGGGGATTTTTGGAAAAGTGATGCGGGCTTTCATTGACAAATTCGACGTTAACCCCCCCCCCCCCCCCTTTTGGGCTTTAGCCTTCTTTATATATTTCTAGATCCGCCACTGAACCCCTGGTCCGGTTTTTTTTTTTTTTTTTTTTTTTCTGCACCCGTTCAAAAATATAACGGGGGGGGTAGGAGCAGGGCTCTTCCTAAACATAGAGTATTGTGATGACAAAAATTTCCCCTGTTCCTTTTTTTTTTTTTTTTTTTTTTTTTTTTTTTTTTTTTTTTTTTTTTTTTGCAACCGTTTAAAAATATAAAGGGGGGGAGGACTCTTTCTAAACATAGTGTATTGTGATGACAAACCGCTGTACCGGGGTTTTTTTTTTTTTTTTTTTTTTTTTTATTTATCTGCAACCGTTCAAAAATATAAACGGAGGGGGGGAGGACTCTTTCCAAACATAGTGCATTGTGATGACAAATTACATCAATATTCCTACTAAAATAGTTTTACTTATGTGGTAATTCTGACGATTTCTGTTGTTCAAACGAACGCGTTTCGAAAATATTAAAAAAAAGTTCATTGAAATCGGTTGAGTATACAAATGTCTCGAGATATTTGCAAATGAAAATATTTGCGTTTAATTGAGCTTTGTCGTAGCTCTTAGACTTGCCTTTTTAAGCGGCCGATGCGATGGTCAAGAAAGAAAAACAAAATAAACCCCCCTCGACGGATGAACCGAAAACAAGGGTAATTCATAGTAGGAAGAAGAAGAGCGTCAAAACGACTTTCATAATCAAAGGGGCGAGGCTCGTGTATGAATGTGATTGTGAGAATAACCGTACGACAAAATGCAGTGAACTCAGTGAACACGGATGTGACACAAGCATGGGCACTGGGCAGTCTAATGGGGTGAATTCTTGAGTGGGAAATGGCCGGCTGCGGTGATGGTGCGTGAGTGATGGGTGAGATAAGAGAAAGAAAGAGGGAAAGAGACAGAGAGGAGTGTCGAAAAATGACGGAGCACGCTGTGGCGGGTGAGGTGAAGTAACGCACGGCGCATCGAGCGTCGAGAAGAAACCCAGACAACCACGACGCAAATATGAACTCGCTCAACAACAACACTATTTGTAAGCATGATCACGCTGATCAGAAATTGTTCAGGTGTAGGGAAAAATACTCGATTATTTGACGATATCTCAATTAATTGACTACATCTCAATAATTGACGATATCTCAATTAATTGACGATATCTCAATTAATTGACGAGATCTCAATTAATTGACGGTCGGTCAATTAATTGACGGTCGGTCAATTAATTGACCATCAGTCAATTAATTGACCGTCAGTCAATTAATTGACCGTCAGTCAATTAATTGACCGTCAGTCAATTAATTGACGGTCGGTCAATTAATTGACCATCAGTCAATTAATTGACGGTCGGTCAATTAATTGACGGTCGGTCAATTAATTGACGGACGGTCAATTAATTGACCACCCGTCAATTAATTGACCATCAGTCAATTAATTGACCATCAGTCAATTAATTGACCATCAGTCAATTTAAATTTACCATCAGTCAAATTTAATTTACGGTCGGTCAATTAATTGACGGTCGGTCAATTAATTGACGGTCGGTCAATTAATTGACCATCAGTCAATTAATTGACGGTCGGTCAATTAATTGACCATCAGTCAATTAATTGACGGTCGGTCAATTAATTGACCATCAGTCAATTAATTGACCATCAGTCAATTAATTGACCATCAGTCAATTAATTGACGGTCGGTCAATTAATTGACCACCAGTCAATTAATTGACCATCAATCAATTAATTGACCATCAGTCAATTAATTTACGGTCGGTCAATTTAAATTTACGGTCGGTCAATTAATTGACGGTCGGTCAATTAATTGACCATCAGTCAATTTAAATTTACGGTCGGTCAATTAATTGACCATCAGTCAATTAATTGACGGTCGGTCAATTAATTGACCATCAGTCAATTAATTGACCATCAGTCAATTAATTGACCATCAGTCAATTAATTGACGGTCGGTCAATTAATTGACCACCCGTCAATTAATTGACGGCGGTCAATTAATTGACCATCAGTCAATTAAATTTACCATCAGTCAATTTAAATTTACGGTCGGTCAATTAATTGACCCTCGGTCAATTAATTGACCATCAGTCAATTTAAATTTACCATCAGTCAATAATTGACCATCAGTCAATTAATTGACCATCAGTCAATTAATTGACCATCAGTCAATTAATTGACCATCAGTCAATTAAATTTACCATCAGTCAAATTTAAATTTACGGTCGGTCAATTAAATTTACGGTCGGTCAATTTAAATTTACGGTCGGTCAATTTAAATTTACGGTCGGTCAAATTTAAATTTACGGTCGGTCAATTAATTGACGGTCGGTCAATTAATTGACGGTCGGTCAATTTAAATTTACCATCAGTCAATTAATTGACCATCAGTCAATTTAAATTTACCATCAGTCAAATTAAATTTACCATCAGTCAATTAATTGACGGTCGGTCAATTAATTGACGATCGTTCGATTAATTGACGGTCGGTCGATTTCTTAAATAATTGGGTGGTTTGATCAATCTCAATCAATCTCAATCAATCTCAATTCACGATAATTGTCAAAGTCTACGGTGAGTACACCAATAAATCACGAATTCACACTCAAAATTTGGGCTTAGTGGCGGAAAGACGCAGGTATCATGGGAGATACCCATCTGAATTGAGACTTAGACCTATGTTTCCGTAGAGAAAGTGACATAATACACGCAGGAATCTCCCATGATATAAACCTGCGTTGAACCGCCATTAAGAACTTATTATAGCGCAGTTATGTGAGTTTATTACGGAATTTGAGACTTTCTTAGTGTGATTTTCCTGATTTTCGCTGGTTTTTACATTGGATTGGACTACTCATTTGCTCACAGGAAAAGTTTGGAAGAGCCCCATTTACTTGAGATCTAATTGACTTGACTTGGCTTGAGAAATGCTCAAGTCAAGTCAATCAAGATTTGAATTACCGCCACATTGACAGCAAACTGCGAGTAAGTTCCCACTCAATGACTTACTTCGTCTCCTCCATTTTGAACAACAACAAAATCTTTCATAAATCCCTCAAATTAAATTCAAATCACCATGGTTTACAGATGAAAGGGTGAGTAGCTTATCTCTCAGCACAAGCCGGCCCGAGCATGGAGAGGCCAGAGGGTCCCACTGGCGGATCCAGGAATCTATCCTTCTCTCTCTTTTTCTATTAGAACGCATGTGTTAGATATAAGGACAGATTAGGGGCAGTCACGTGATTTTCGCCCCCTCTTCTTTCCTTTTCTAACACATGCGTTCTAATGGGACAAGAGAGAGAAGTACAATATCTTGGATCCGCTAGTGGAGGGTCCTTGATTGATTTACGCTGAGATGGTGCAAATGAATCGAGAGTATCGCATTATTTTTGATGACGTGCTTTTATCAAGCCCGCGAGTGGGTGCAACTTGTTATGACAAATGGTCTCATAAGTCAAATAAAAGAAACTCAAGGCCTCAGTTAAACCGGCATGGCATCGAGCGTAGTGAAGCGCGCGACAAGCCACCCCCCCCCCCCCGCCCACGCACTCACTCCACTATATCACCATCCACCGCTAACATTTGCGAGTGTGAACAGCTCGTATATTTCTAACCCTGGGGTAACCTTAAATTTTTAATGATCCCGAAATTGAAAATGAAACGAGAAGAGCGAGGAAGAAATGGGATGGGAGAGGAAGGGAGGGAGAGAGAAAGAGAGAGGGAGAGAGAGAGAGAGAGAGAGAGAGAGAGAGAGAGAAAGAGAGAGAAAGAGAGAATAAACAGAAATAAAAACAAAGCCTATAAAATAAAGGAAACTTTCACTTATTGAATTACAACGTTTGGTATAGTCAGACTTTGCAGAAATGGCAATATCACACAATTCACGGAAAATTTCCGGTAAACCGTAACGAGCATTCTGTTACATACTTTCCAAACCAGAATTTCGAGTAAAAGGAATCAAACTTTCGAACTATGGGCGCCACCATGGGATGCATTTTTCCACATTTGTTTACATTCTGATGGTCGTTGTTTTGGTCCACTGCAAAGATTACGGTGTCGCAGAGTTTCTAACGGTGGAATCTTTCGCTGCTTTTGTTGATCTATACATCTATACTCGCTTTTAAAGATTATTTAGGATATCAAAGACATTCTTGAGTTGAATCGTAACTAAAATTAACAAGTTCATCGACACTTAACTCATTCATCCGTAAAATACCGTTGGACCCCTTCGTTTGTAAAAAAAATATTAAACAGGAACAGGTAAACTGCTGGAATTCAACCTAAATTGGCGATTAATTTAGGTTGAATTCCAGCATTTTACCCGTTTCCGTTTTACTTATAGACGGTTTTAGTGCAAAGTCAACGGTTAGCCAAAACCACAACAATGCACTCATCGGTCGCAATCGGCTATGTGATAAAACTCGTGTAGCGTTCCAAACTATCTCACTCACTCTCCCGTGACCCCCCTTGTATACCCATATCTTTCTAGTTTCGAAATTCGTTTACAGGACCTTGTTTTACGCTACACATTATTAACAAAATCGTATTAAAATGCATCGAGGAGGTCATGTCAGCCAAAAAATTCCACGAAAGAAGTCTCTATATACGATTTTTGAAATTAGAATGAGGTGCAATTACATAAGGAATACGTAAGAGCGAGAGAGATAAACTGTCTTTGTTTGGAACACGCATCACCGGCAGTCACCAGTACTAAAACCCTCTATTGTTCAAGTCGTAGCTGGTTCACTTTTCCTGTCATTTTTCTTGTCAACTCCATCAAGAAGTGACCAATAAGAGACGACTTTTATTTGACACCGGTGTCACTAGGTGTTGCGGTACCATTCATCATCGGATGTGGATCATAACTCTGATGACTAATTACTCTGTGAATCATCCTAGTCAGCATAGAAAGAGTAACGAAATTAAGATAGGAATCTCCCATTGTTACATACTGCCCTCGGGCACCATTACGCCCTCGTAAATAAAAGCGTTTATTGAGTTTAAGAGTGGATTTCGGAAGTTTTTAGTGCTGCCATTGTTATTTGTCGAGGTTTTTACACCAGAATCGACTGTTAAATCGCTTATAGCAAAAGTGTGCAACAGCCCCATTGACAAAAATACTTAGCAACTTCTTTCCTCTTCAACGCTTCCACTCTTTAATGACCTTAGACAACTTTCAGTCTCGCGGGGTTAGATATGGAGTATACAAAAAACAGACCGAGAACGAACTCATTTAAACGACGACGAAAGAGGCAAATTAAACGGTTTCATCTAAGTCCGCTGCAAAGTCGACGAAGTGGCGACAGCATTCAAACATCCGCATACAAAACCACGAGAACGCGATGAAACGAAAGACGAGGGGGTAAGACACGAGAGAGGGGGGGAGAGATGACGATGATTACTATACCTAAAACCAAGTTAACATTTGTTGTGGTGGGGGACTCCTAATTAGTTCTGATTAACTACTACCCTTCCAAAGTACTTCTTAAATAAGTCTTGTTTGATGTTTGTTTGAAGTGGCGAAGGCGCGCGGATACTCTCTGTCGCGGGAGTCTGCGAAAGATGTCCGCAAGAGAGAGCCTCCATCTGATCGTCTCGTCTCCTCTCTCGCGTCTATCGTGACTCGAGCCCTTAGCACACAGCGAGAGCCAACTCATCCAATAATATTTCCCTTCTTCCTAATCTACCCCTGCGACTCATCACCACCCCCACCGCCACCCCCACTCCCTATTCCCACCCCCACCGCACCCCTACCCCTTCCTCTCTCTCCTCACCCACGCCATTAAACCCATTTCCCTCACCCCCTCCCTCCCCCCTCTTCACCATCCATCCATTTAAACATCAAACATTACTAAAGCTTAGCTGGGTTCCTGTCTCTCTTTCCAACCACCCCCACTCCCCTCCCCTCCGGTTCGCGAGACACGCCGAGTGCCCAACTGCAAAGGCAATGGTCCGAAAAACTTTGCGCTTTAAGGCGTTCTGTTTTAATCTACAAATCATTCGTTTAATGACGTCATATCCGCTATTTCTGAAATCGCGCCGCCTGGAGAAAGTTACGGAGGAACCCGAGGACCGTTGAGCAGTGTTGCCAGATTACTCTATAAACTAATCAGTTTTTATGTTGGGTTATAAATGGGGTTATCTGAAAATGGCAACACTGCCGACGACCGTGTTCCGCCTTCTTTCCCTTTGAGAACTTTTGAGAGCTCGAGGTTGCCGGTTTTCTTTTCTTTTCCGAAGACGCGATATGATTGATTCTGTAACTTTCTTGTCTGACCAATGGATTGGGACCATTGCGCCCGCGAGCTGAATGTGGTATGGAAATAAGTCGGAAAACTTTGCTTCAAGGTATCACAGATATGTTTATTCATTCATTGATATAAATGTTAGAAATATTTCAGTTGCGTTTTTATATGCGCAAGCATAGATAGCGATTAAAGGCATTCACTTTATGAAAAAAGTATATTGGAAAAATCACGGAGAGAAGACTGGTAAAATTTACCATCTTCATAGCTGATTTTGGAGTCTGCCAGAAAGTATGGTAATATAATTCACGATAGATTATGGTAAAAAGTACCAACAGGTTAAGTGCGACGCTGCATGCAATCTGGCAGTGTTTATAATTCATCTATTTAAGATGATTCCAGGGTCGATTAGTTCCAATCGTAGACACCACGTCGCGTCGCATTGCGCTGCTCAAAGAGTCAACAGTTTTAAGCTAAAATTGACGAATTTGCGCTAAAAATACAAATTTGAGGAACGTCAGCACCTGCAAGCATACTTCAGGAGGACACCTTGAAAGTTTCATGAAACACTCAAAAATAAAGCCGGAATATTATGAAATACGAAAATTCCCATTAGTCTCAATGATTGCGAGTGAGGTGGGTAGACGTATTATATTACTCGCACTCAGTCTCACTCACTAAGCTTATGGCGAAATGAATTTCATAATTTAAGGCTTTAATTCTAAACATATTTTGCTCGTTTGGGCTCAAAAAATCCAAAAAAATGTCGTAGGTGCTGCGACCTTCTTGGATTTTGCATTTTATCTATAGTTTCAGTTTAAAACGTCAAAAACACGACTTTTCTGAAAAGCCACTATAGTGGCGCCTATCCATCGGATTAAAATTTGGAAAAGTTTCACCTGGAATCACCTTAAACCCACAATATATGTGTTGAACCAAACTATACTGCTTGAAACTCTCAGAATTCGATCTTACTCGCGGATTTACAAATGAACAAAATGTGTCAAATTACACACTAATTTTATTGTAAGTAACAGTGGCAACACGTGCATTTGGCAACCATGTTCTTGCCATTTGAACCTATTCAAAAGTATCGATTTCTCAGAGATTCGACAAATCCCCTGATGATCGATTGTTTTACGAAGGTTTAAATAGGAAGAATCCGTTGTTGCCACATGGCACAAGCCGTCACAACTAAGCCACATTTATCGCTCTAATCGCTTCCATCTTTAGCGGAGCGATGCGGAGGGTCGTTGCGCGAACTTTGAGAGCTTTCAAACAAGTTAATAAAAACGAGAAAGGCTTTGAGCCGTTATAGTTTGCCTGGCAAGTACGTCAAAAGTGTACTCGCTCTCAAATATTGAAAGGCTTTGCTGCAATTGGGCTCGGTGGAAAAAAAAAAGAAAAAAATCGTAAAAAAAAAAAAAAAAATGGAAATGATGCGTGAATTAGGAATAAGTGCACAGCTTTCGGGGACTCAACAAGGGTCTTCGAGTCCCTACCGATCTCTTTGAATATTTTTAACTAAATTGCACAAAAAAGTGTGCGTGAGCCCCGAGTTATGAAGGTGATTGAAGTAAAATAATTTGACAATAAAAAATCGTTAAAATACGAAAAAAGCAAGATTAACTTTGCAAGGGTTGCGTGAAACTGTGCCACTTTCAGGGCTTTAGCGAGGGTTTGCGAGTCCCTTACAACCTGTTTTACTACCTATTTTTACCTGAAAGTAAACAAAAACTGAGCCTAACCCCCAGTTTTCAAAGTATGAAATGTTCAGGAACCTACGGTAGAGGAAACTCGCCGAAATACGGGAAATGCCGCGCTGCGGCCGAGGCAGAGTCTCAGCGCGGGCATGTTGCGGCAATTGTTGCGCGTGCACAAAAAGAGCTATTTGACACTTAATGATTCAAAATTGGACCAAATGGACCAAATTTTCGCTCTGGAGAACCGTAACTCGTCATTTGCAGTATGGATTGATGGGTCTAAATCCAAAAAACCCAACTTTTAAGATTTAACCCTTTAAGGCCCAGGCGCGAGGGTCTAGGGTTGGCTTTGGGACCCCAAATTTTTTATGGGCCAGTTTGAGCCCATTTGACGTTTTTTCATCGCAATTAACCGTTTCCTATCCAAAAGTCAGAATTTCCGCTCCGCCCTAATACTTATGGTTAGGTTATCCCATAGTTGTTTTCGTTCTTTTGAAGCTTTACTGGAAGAGTTCCGTTTAACCGCAGAAAACCCTCCCATTAAAAGTTCCGTTTACGTAAAAAATATGATCCGATTTGACCATTTAACACAAGTTTTCCCGGGGAAAAACTTGCGTTTTCGATCCATTTTTGCTACTTGGGTCGTCGATGGTACATTTGTCTTTATTGAAGTATTTATTTTCCCCCTTCGTTATACTTGGCAACACACGGCTTTCCTTTCCCTTCCCATCCTTCAACTCTTCGCTTTCTTTTTCGAGTTTTAATAACAGCAGCTATTTTCTATGAAGGAGAAAACTCGTACGATTGAGGAAATGAAATTATTAAATGGCTCTTGTAAACAAAAATGACGATTCCTTTTTTCAGCGGTGCTTATAGAAATAAAACTTAAAGGAAAGGAGGAGGTCGAGAGATGAAGTCAACGGAAAGAAAACACCGCACGAAGCATTTTTCCAAGAGTTTTCTTTTTTTTATCCTTTTTTCTTTTCTTTTTTGGAGTCAAAAAAGACTGAGAGCGGCGCACTATGGTGGTTTTTATCACAAAAAGTGGCCAATAATCAGTGAAAAAATGTAATCAAAAACGATACACTGAAAAAAATCAAATGTTAAAGCAACATTTCAAAATTTGTTGATTTAACAAAAATTGAAATTTGCTACATCAACAAATGTTTTTGTTAAGTTACCACTTTATTTGTTGATTTTACAAAAATAGTTGTTAAATCAATATAGTTGCGTTCTTTCAACAAAATAGACATTGTCATTTTAGCAATTTCAAATAGTTAAAAGAGGACGCGACAAAACCCAATTAGTTGATCTAACAATTCAGCTTGTTAAATCAGCAAAAGAAATTGCTGATTTTACTTACTGATTCGTTATTTCAACATAAAAATTGCTATTTTTACAAAATGATTTGCTGGTTTTGCAAATGAGTTGTTAAATTAACTAAATGAATTGATAATTGCATTAGAGTTGTTAATTTAACAAAACTACAAAGGTTAATGTAGCAATAATTATGTCGCTGCATTTTCTGACAATTTCTTCGTTAATTCAGCAAATTATTTTTTTAAAGCTTTCCCTATACAGCGTCATTTCTAGGTTTAAATTACTTGTTATAAGTGTTCTGTTTGATTAAAATTGGTCATGAAAGTTTACAAATGATAAATTAATGAGTAAACTTACTAATTTTTTACCACTTTTTGACCATCTCAGACCATAGTGCGACGGTGAGAGCTTAATTTTTACTAAGAAAAAAGTTGGTTTGAGCTGAAGCAAAATTTAGCTGAAAAAACAGCAAGATACCATACTTGAATGAAGACTTCAAAGTTTCGAGTAATTACGTGTATCTTAAATGGAAAGGGGGAAAATATCAACGGAACAAATGTGAAGTTCGATCGAGCCAATTCAAGACATCATTCGCAGATTCTACCATAACCCCCCCCCCCCCCTCGCAACACTTATCAGCTTTAACAAATGAGCTTCGTCCCAATTGTCCATGCGAACATTGAAAAATGCATTGTTTACCGTGTTTTACACAGAAATTAGTGAGATTCTCATGTCCAAAAGCCAAAAGTGGTACAGAGTTCGCGCAGAGAACTTATTGTGAATAGGGTGGGAGTGCCGAAGTATTTGTTTTCCCGATGCATCGTTAATTATATGTACAAATCCTTTCAATACATATAGTTAGATCAAGTAAACCATAAGTCCCATTGGGCGAAAATCCTTGAAAGCAGGATCTTAAATGATTTACCTCGTTTTTCTCTAATGGGGCAGTTGCAAGGGTCCGAAATGTTGTGTTTTTTATGAAGAAAATGGAAGTACTTGATGAGCTGAGAACAAAGATGCCTTTGGTTTCTAATTAAGTCCCATTTTCCCGGAGATGAGATTTTGGCCCAAAATACATTGTTTTAAATGGGAATTCCGCGTGGTGACGTCACTGCACACACGAATTTTTGCAACTTTACACGTGTGTATCTCCGAAACCAAGACTTTTAGGAAAAAACCAAAGGCACCATTGTTCTAAGCTTATCAAGTACTATCATTTTCTGTATAAAAAACACAACATTTCAGACCCTTGCAACTGCCCCATTGTTGTGCCACAAATTAATTTGACTGCAGTGCAGTGGCGGCTCGTGCAATTTAGCAACCTTGCTTCTCCTCCATTTAAACGAATGTAAAACAATCGATTGTCCAGGAGGCTGTCAGCCTCCTCTAGATTCGATTAATTTACCTAGGTTTAAATGGACAAATTGCATGGTTGCCAAACCGCACGAGCCGCCACTGCCGCAGTGCTTTTTCCGTGTTCATTGACAAAACTTTTAGAAAGTTTTAAAATGTAGCAAATGGGTCTGTTGCAAACTTTTGCTACAACGATTAAGAGTGTTTAATCCAATGTAAAATCGCCTGAAAAGTCCATTGATGGCATCAGAAAGTCATAAAATGCAATAATAAACTCACAAGAGGCGTTTAATGAAATCCAAAATGGCGGATAAATATCGAGCAATCTGTATGCAAGCACCGTGAACAGCCAAGGATGGCCAACTTTGACAACCTCACTAGGTAGAGGTTATGTGCTTGTTTACGTTGTGATTGGTTGTGATCGATATTGTGAGGTTGACTATCCTTGAATGTTCATGGTGCATGCATACAGATTGCTCGATATTTTGCCGCCATCTTGGATTTCATTAAACGCCTTCTGTGAGTTTACTATTGCATTTTATGACTTTTTGATGCCACCAATGGACTTTTCAGGCAATTTTGTGTTAGAATAAGCACTCTTAATCATTGTAGCAAAAGTTTGCAACAGACCCATTTAATTATTATCACTCTTGCTCTAGCAAGACTCTTGTAAACTTTTGCTATGAGCAAATGAACTATTCGACCCATGGGCGGCATGGGCGCCCGCAGAGAGGGGCAAGCGAGAGCACTTCCCCCCCCCCCCCTTGAATTCAAAAAAGTCAACATTTCACGGTAAGAAATAAAAGGGAAAAAAAGAAAATGTAATGTTAATCAAAGGAGTAATAGTTGACAAACTTCAGTATTTGTTTATTTTGTAATTTTAACTCATTTTTTGCAAGGAATAGTAGAATTAAACTTTTTCCTTGCGATCGTTTTCGTCTGTTGTCACTTTATCCATTAGATCAAGCACGTCAAAATTATATTACTTCATATTCTTTGACACACTTACCATGGCCTAATAATTGTACACCATTTGGGGGGGGGGGGGAGCTTTCCCTTTTCCACCGGGGGGGGGGTGTCTACTAGAACCTTCCATTGGGGTTCAACAATTTTGCCCCCCCCCCTTGGAAATTTTTCCGCGGGCGCCCATGGCTTGGGCCTGCAGTGAAAACCAACGAAAATCACTCTAAGAAAGTCTACAAGTTAGTAGAAACTCACACAAATGCTATAACGGCAAGATCTTAATGGTGACTCAACGCAGGTATTATGAAAGATTCGTGTCTAATTTTATTACTTTCTCAACGGAAACACAAACATTTTCGCAATTTAAATAGGAATCGGCCCCCATGATGCTTGCGTCCCTCCGCCATTAAGCCCGATTCTAAGAGTGATTTTTGTGGTTTTATAGTGTACTCATCGTCATTTTTAAGGGTTTTTTTATGCAAGAATCAACTCTTCAATCCCCTGTAAGAAAAAGTTTGCAAGAGCCCCATTGACGTTTCCTTTTACTCGCAAAGAATAGAAAAGGACGCAAACGCGTGAACTAAAGGAATTTTCGTGAACGAGGACGATGAAATTTAACGGCAAACTGGGTAAAGCGTCCGTGTAAGAGAGGATTTGGGGATTGTAGGGTGCTGAAGGGAGAGAGAGAGAGAGAGAGGAAAAGGGGGAGGAAGAATTCGTATCTGGAACAGTAACGGAGCCCGAGCTTCAACGACGGACGCAACCGTCTAGCACAGATGTGCCGGTTAAGTTGCGGTATCTTAACTCTCTTTCTCTCTCCCTTCCCTCTCTTTCTCTCTCCCTTCCCTCTCTATCTCACTCTCTCGCTCTCTCACACACGCTCTCTTTCTTTCGCTCTCTCGCTCTTTCGACGCGAGACCCCTCGAGTAATCGATATTCAGCAAATTTTTCTGCTCTCGAGTAACGCTCGCCCGACCCCCTCTTACCCCCTCCGAGCGATATTTAGCCCCCGTTTGTATCCCATTGGTGTCCACGCACCCCCCTTTCTTTACGATAACCCTTATATATTCTCTTGTATTTTGTTTACGATTTTTTTTTTTTTTTTTTTTTTTCTGTTTGTCTCTTCGTTTTGAATTTTCTCCTTTAATCCCAAACGCCTTGCAGCCAGGGAAAAATCAAGAATCACAGCCGACAAAAAAGCTAATTTTTCCAGAGCTGCCGTTTTGCGTAGAATTAGTGACACTTTTTAATTCACCGATTATTATTCCACCGCGGTTGCGAAAAGATTACAAAGTTCAGTTCAGTGGGTGTGAATGTAGTGCACGGAAATCTGTGATCTGTAATCTTACCTCAATCGGTGCAATCGCCGTTAATAAAATATTAAAGTATCCGCAAGTTTTTCACAACTCCGTAGCTTGAGAAAAGATTACAGATCTGAATATTTTTGTGCAGTACAGTTGTACACTGAACTGAACTGTGTGATCTTTTCTCAACCGGTGGAATAATCGGTGAATTGAAAAATGGCATTTATGATGTGCAAGACGGCAGCACTGAATTTTTCCCACTAGAGAATACGGAGGCTACGGTCACAGATCGGCGTAACATATATCTTTGACCAAAACTATCAGTAAACCTCAAGTAAACTCGTGGCGGCCAAGGTCCAAAAACTTCTCCAAACCTCTCCCTTTTACTACCTTCCTCTTTCCTACCTCAATCTCCTCTCTTTAAAAACTTTTCTTTCAAAATCTGTTATTTTAACCTTACCTGAGAGATGCATGATTGTGCGTGAGGTCTCTCAGATTCAACTTACAAACTAGCTGATATCAAAGCGACCAAGTCCCCTCCCCTCCCCTCTTCCCACCCTTTCTACTCCTGTGTTTCTTCTTGCCCCCTACCCCTTCTGATTTCAGCCTGAGATTTTATCTCTGATCTTCATTATTCCGAAAAATTTATATTACAGTCGGTTGGCTGCGCTCAACGCAAACCATTGCATAACTCAAAAATTGCAGGCGCATGCAAGTGCAAAGGATTTAATCCCCAAAAGGCGCTGATATCCGAAGAACCAAGTCAAATTTTTTTTGTACCTACCGCACCTTTCTTCTGCTTCCTCTTCTACTTCATCCTCTTGCTATAGTTCACCCACCAAAAATAAAAAAAAATTAAAAAAAAAGTCAGAGTAACAACTTGGCGTTGACCTGCCAACTTAGAGTTTACTAATACCATATTAGCTTTTGCGGGTCAACGCCAAGTTGTTTCTCTGACTTTTTTTTTAATTGTTTTTTTTTTTGGTGGGTGAACTATAGCAAGAGGATGAAGTAGAAGAGGAAGCAGAAGAAAGGTGCGGTAGGTACAAAAATTAGACTTGGTTCTTCGGATATCAGCGCCTTTGGGCATTAAATCCTTTGCACTTGCATGCGCCTGCAATTTATGAGTTATGCAATGGTTTGCGTTGAGCGCAGCCAACCGACTGTAATATAATTATTCGGAATAATGAAGATCAGAGATAAAATCTCAGGCTGAAATCAAAGGGGGTGGGGGCAAGAAGAAACACAGGAGTAGAAAGGGGGGGAAGAGGGGAGGGGAGGGGACTTGGTCGCTTTGATATCAGCTAGTTTGTAAGTTGAATCTGAGAGACCTCACGCACAATCATGCATCTCTCAGGTAAGGTTAAAATAACAGATTTTGAAAAAAAATTTTTTAAAAGAGAGGAGATTGAGGTAGGAAAGAGGAAGGTAGTAAAAGGGAGAGGTTTGGAGAAGTTTTTGGACCTTGGCCGCCACGAGTTTACTTGAGGTTTACTGATAGTTTTGGTCAAAGATATAAACCCGGGTTTTGCGATTTATTCCTATTTTAAAGGGATTGAGGTTTAGGTGGGTCAGTCATACAGAGATATTTTGACAAAGATGTGTTTCTAAAGCAATGATTATAATAAGTTAGTCCATCAAAAGGGCACATCAATAGAGCAGAATGAAATAGCAAGCGCAATCCCTCCCCCCTCTTTTCATTTTATTTTTCTTATTACAAGCAATAGTAGAAAAAAAAGCCAAGTTGCAATGATTTTCTTCTTTAAGCTTTACCTAACCCTTTAATTTGAATGTCACTGATGAAAAGCTAAGTCAATTCTACACGAGGAAAAATTCCCTTTAAGAATTTGAAAATACTAAACTGTTTCTGATACTTTACTAATAATAGTTTTGCACTATTAATTTATTAAAGCGACAATATTTGAAATTCAGCAGGTAGAGCTTAAAGTTTAAATTGTTTTTGGTACCCTGAAAAGATCAAGGATCAGTAATGCGTGTTTTTAAAAAATTAAAAAAATGTAAGTTACTTAGTACTCAGCGAGCTGAGAACACGGATGTCTTTACGCCAAGGAATAGAGCTCGAGTCTATGTATTTAATCATTCTTTACTAGTGGTTAAAATTTGTTATTCGGAAGTCATTGGTGAGCTTAAACCAAAGATTTCAATACGGTCTTCCTCTTGGGTCTCCCAGTTTTAAAGACACACTCAAGTAAAATTGCAAAATAACGTTTGAGTTGTGACGGTATAGCTCATCAGGTTTTACAAGAACTGGTTTGTGCAACAAGAACAGAAAAAATCTGGCAACACTGTATTCCATCCATTCCAACTAATGTAAAGTACTGACTCGAGGGAGTGCACTGTGCATCCTCAAACGTTTGACCCTTTACGGGGGTTTAAATGGATGTATTACGTTGTTGCCAAAGTGCACGCAACAGCTCTGGTTCCTAACATATACAGTATCTCCATCAGAGTGCTTCCAAAATTCTAATCTTCTAAAAAAAATTATCACAGGTCTTGACAAACACCATCACAAGAGCTCACATATTATGAGAGAGGTGTTCTGGAAGTAGCAATGTGGCAAGTAGCCTGAAAAATTGCTTTAAGGGGCATTTTTTTGCAGCTGGTCAGCACATTGGTGGATCCAGCCGTAGCAAGGGGGGGGCTAACCTGAGATTTTCGCCCCCCGGAGACCCCCTTTTTCCCTTTTTTTTCCTCATTGTTTTCCCCTTCCTTTTCCCCTATTTTTTTGGGCCGAACGAAGGGGGGAATGGCGACCGCCCCCTTCCCCCCCTATATCCGCTAATGCGTCGGAACAGGTTTTGACCCGTTGTCAACAAATAAGTTTGTCTCCGTGTTCTTCAGTATAGCGAGCAACGCTACTTGTCAGAACCCGGTATATACTCAGATAATGTGAGCTCTTCTGTAAGAACTATATAGTATCCTTTATTTGACACTAAGAGAGTTAGAGAAGGGTTGGAGGTGGAAAAGAGACTTACTTGTTTAACACTTGATTGATTTGTAACAGTGAGCAAAATAGCACTTCTTGCAATCTCTTTGAAGGAATTGATGATCAATGTAGAAACAGCAATCTGCTAATAATAGGGATTCTAAGACTAGGGGCTCATTGGGGTTGCCTGATCTCAGAATATACATTGCTAACAGAAGCGACAGATAAAATCATATATAATCGTACGGACAGCATTTGTCAACACTTCTACAAGCGCACAAGCACAGCACAAGACAACAATACCAAATTTTTTGAAAATACACTTTGGAAACTTCAGAGGCTTCCAAGAAAGTTACCCGGGGATGGCATGCTTACAAAGAGCGGATTTTTAACAAACATCACTGCACTTTCATTAAGTATTGAACCACGATTGAACAATAAAATTTTTTAAAATTTTGAAACAGAACTGCGTGAATAACCTCAAATGTCAAATTTTGCTGTTGCCCTCTGATCTGCCAAGATTTGCCGAGAAAAAAAGAACTAAGGAATAAAATAATCGATCGAAGAGTATTCAAAATAGACGGAATTTTATGTACAGACAATCTATATAATAATAATGTTGATTGAAAAGTTGAAAACCACTAAAAGTTAAACGAACAACAACGAAACAGATCACGAGTTCACTCACTCACTCCGTTCACTTCACGAGTCACGACGCGCACATATGCTGCGCAGCTAGAAATTCGTTCTCTCCCAATCGTCCATTCCTCATTCTCTATCCATCCTGGCACTGAGCGAACTCCTCGAATCTATCTGGCGAAACGGTTGGCTGTTCGAATGGAAAATGGCGATTTTACGCTAATTTCAATCATAGATATCTCCCTTAATACAATTCGAAATTCAACGAGACCTGGACTATGCCCCTCAGGAAAGCCTAACGAATCTTTCTATGTCAGGTTATATGGGGGTTTCATCTGCCGTTATTCCGCAATCTGAGCGCAAAAAAAGAGCGGCCGAAACGCAAAAAATTTTGAATTTACGCTAATTTCAATCATAGATATCTTCCTTGATATTGCTCAAAATTCAACGAGACCTGGCCTATGCCCTTCAGAAAGCCTAACGAATCTTTCTATGTCAGGTTATATGGGGTTTCATCTACCGTTATTCCGCTATCTGTGCGCAAAAACGAGGGTGCGAAACGCAAAAGTGAATCGGCAAGAGGCAAAAAAAAAGCGAATAAATCGATGTTTTTTTTGGGAAAAATCTCCGTTGTTACTCATCCGATTGAAAATCTAAATAGTGAGCGGCACATGTACACCTCAAGACGAATCGAACAGTACCAGGTGTTATGGGGTTTTAATGGGCGGTTTTCTTGGAATCCTAGGCAACAGATCATATAACGCTTAAATCGACAAAAACGAACTGATCGGTGTATAATAAGTGTCCGCGGACGCCACCTTCTTGCTCGGGGGTTTTGGACTTGGCCTGGTGGCTATCGCCACTTATGACTAAGTATATACCAGGGGCGTAGCGTGCAGTTTGGCAACGGTTCCTTTTTTTCATTTAAGCTCATATAAAAAGATCGAATGCTAGGGTGTTCACCGAACACCCAATACTTCGATCTTTTCCATGGGTTTAAATGGACAAGCTTCAACGTTGCCAAATTGCACGCTACGCCACTGGTATATACCAATAATAGAAAATTGTTAGCAAATAGACGTCCGAATACGTTCTAAGTACACTTACTATTCGTTTGAATTAGTAGCTATTGAAGAGTAATCATCTGACCCGCTGTGATGCCGTCCTGGTCCACTTAATTATAACCAATCAAAAGTAAAAGCATTTCTTATAAATAAAATGAGTCAGTTTCAAAACTTAACTGCAGCGTAGGGGAGGGGTCGATTCCCTTGTGAAATCGCGTTAGATAAACTTAGAAAGCATCTAAAAGTTTCAAAATCTACTCACAAACTCAAAAAATGCGTTTAACAAAATTCAAAGATGGCGGTCGAATGAAAGGATCTCAATAAGGGGTGTCCCATCTAAATTGCAGCTTTATCTGTGATAATTATTTTTTGCAGCTTCGACAAATTTGAAATTTGTTATGAAGTTTGTGAATAGATTTTGAGACTTTTCGATGCTTGAAAAATTAAAAATTAAAATTAGAAAAAAAAATGGCTTATGCTGCTTCACTTTGGGAAAGTTAACACAGCGTAGCTTTTGTCAATCTATAAATGTTGCAATTTACAGCAAGAAAGTTGCAATAAAATGTCAATTTTTAACATCATATGGACAATTCTCCACCCTCAAGTTGCAATAAAGTTGGAACTTTTGACACAAAGAAGATAAGCATAAGTAGAAGTGACACATACGCAAAAAGCAGGGCAGAAAAAAAGCCAGCTCCGAAAAGTTTCAATTTTTTCGTTGCAACTGTTACGACATATAAGTATTTGCAACGTTATAGTCAGATAATAAAATTGCAAAAATATGAAGACTATTTTGCGATAAATTGCAATCCATGCTACATGGGATAGCCTTATTGTTATTGCTCGTTGCTTGCATCAGTTATTCATTTGATTACGCGAGGAAATAAAAATTATCCGGTCCAGTAAGTTTTTCTAGTGTCACTCGGATCTTTTAAGTGCGATTATACAAGTGCGCGTGTAAAAGATGGCTACCGCAACTTGCAGCATTGTGATGCGGTAGGGGTCTATGAAAGACGGATTAGCGACGCAATGCGCGGTGACGGGCGGGTTGGCACGGGGCGGGGTGGAGCGGCGCGGTCGATTGATGCAAACCGAATTAACAGGGTTAAACAACACTTGTTACTATTTATTTGATGGCCGAGTGAAGAGTGAGCTTCATGCCGGTAATTGAGCCGCGCCGATGCCCTAGACACTGGAGACAGGCGGCTTTAGTCCGGTGCCGGCGGCGCGGCGCGGTGCGGGGTCGACTCGCGACATCTCACCCACTGGTGAATACTTTTTACTTTTTTTCCCCCCATTTTCGCCATCTTCTTTTTGATGCTTCAATCTCCACCAGTGGTGTAGCGTGCAATTTGGCAACGTTGCAGCTTGTCCGTTTAAACCCACGAAAAAGATCGAAGTATTGAGTGTTCGGTGAACACCTTCGCTTTCGACCTTTTACATGGGTTTAAATTAACAAAGTAGAATGTTGACAAATTGCAAGCGACGCCAATGATCTCCACAGCAAGTTTACATTAGAGTCCCTGCACCCATCCCCAAAGGTGTACACTGTTAAAAATCAGTAAAAAAATTTCGGAGTGAAAATCAAAGCTAACATAAAAATGGGGGTAAATTTTACACTCACACGGAGTAAATGTAGAGTGTACCGGGAGTAAGGAGCGAAAAATACTATCGAAGAAAGTGTCTACGCTCCCTCCGTGGAAATATATTAATTTTTTAACTCCGAAAAAGTGCAAATTATGACCATTTCTTTCCCCCTTTATAGCACCGATTTTCTACCCCGGGGAATATCCTACTCCAAAACTATATACCGGGAGAAATCAGGGTTTTTTATGTAACCGGAGAGGAAGAAAACATTTCTGACAGTGTAACAAAACTCATGTACCATAAACTTCGGGAGCACATAAAATTTAGGGCCGAAATAATACTATTTTTTGCCTTTGAACATGAATCCGAAATAGCCCGCCCCTTGTGAGCTGAAGCCCTCCTCAGTTTTGACAAAAAGTATGATTTTTTTGGACCAGCGTTCACAATTATGAGGGTCTTGCAAAATTTTAATTGCTACGAGGGACTGAAGAGTTGATTCTTGCATAAAAACCCCTAAAAATGACGGTGAGAAAACTAAAAAATCACGAAATTCACTCTCAGAATCGGGCTTAACCCTTTACAGACCAGGTTTGATCAAAAGAACGCCACGCTTATTCCGTGAATATAGGGAGGGTAGTTAACTGTTCGTACTCGGGGGAGTTGGAATTGCCTATACGATGAATGGAAGGGGCCCAAAAAAATAAACCCTTTTTTTGTAAGCGGCAGCGATGGGCAAATATTATTTTTGAATAACCATGTTAAATTTAAATAAACTTATTCGCATTATTTTCATGGTATTCCTAATATAGTTAATCAAAGTTTTAGCACCACCTGTCATTCATCTTATGACAAATAAATATGCGGGTAGGGTCAAAACTTTGATTTACCAATAGGAATAACAAGAAAATAATGCAAATAATTTTAGTTAATTATTCATGGTTATTCAAAAATGTTTTTGGGCCCATCACTGGTAAGTGGCAACCTCCAGAATCGCATTTATTCTGAATCGCTAAATACAGGAGCAATGTGAAATAGACTAGAAAAAACGAGTATACTCGGGCTTGGCCTATAAGAGGTTAATAGCGGTTCGACGCAGGTATCATGGGAGATTCCTATCTAAATTGAGATTTTCTCTGTGGTTCTTTAGAGAAAGTGACAAATTAGACGGGAATCTTCCATAATACCTGCGTTGAACCGCCTTTACAATCTTGCTGTTTTGACAGTTTTGTGAGTTTATTTATTGAATTTCAGACTTTTTTAGTGGGATCTTCGTGATTTTCACTAGTCTTTACATCAGATTGGACTTTTTATTTTCTTATAGCAAAAGTTTGCAAGAGCCCCATTATGAATAAAACGTCAGAAAAATCGGTATCAAATTAGTATTTTTTCGCGTATGATTTTTACAATATATGGACCTCGAGTAATGTAGAAATTAGGTCTGACTGCACTTTCCAGATAATTTTTAACCGTCCACTTAATTCCATAAAAAAGATCGAACTGTTGAGTGTTCGATGAACCCTTCGCCTTCGACCTTTTACATGGTTTAAATGGATACAAACAACGTTGCCAAATTGCACGCATTGCCGCTTTACAAACCAATTTTAATTTTATCTGTCCCAACTTTTGTTTCGATGAAAAAAAAAGGGGCCAAAAAACCGAGACAGCGTAAAATGTCCATAAGGGGTTTTTCATCATGGCTGCCTCCGCGATGACTTCAAAGTTAAAAATACATCCCAGAGAGACCCTTCGTGGTTAAAACTAACTGGAAAAAAAATTGTTAAAATATCCTATTACGGGAGACGAATTAGCTATCCGCATAGAAAGTAATTTGATATAGTTTTGTGGGCGGAAGTTGCGTGCAATCTGGCAAGGGAGCGCTCCAGACCTGCATCAGCGTCTAGAGGAAGTAGAGGAATTGGCTTCGGTGCCCCCAAATGTTGACCGAATGGGCTTCCAAGTTCAAAACGCCCGATTTACCGGAACGGTCATATATTCTGAGCCGTACCCAATACTCAAAACGTTACTCTGACCCATACGACCATTAATTTCACTTTAACGCCGATGAAAAGAGGAGGTAAGCTCATATGGGGTAACCACCGCCGCAGAGAGTTCGCGGAAAACTGAGTGGGGAAATTTTAATGGACCCCACCCTAACATTCAGTAGTTTGCGTTATGGAAATTTCAAGAGACCCCAACCCGCATGACTAGTGATTGCACATTAAAATCCAAAGTTACAGCCTCCGTTCAAAATTTCAAAAAGCAGGCCAATTTCACAAACTTTGATCGTGAAATATGCTCAAACAGGCAAATGAATGAGCTATGAGTTTCAGAAAAAAAATCGGCAATTCAAAAGGTAAATAATAAATGATAGTTTTCAAGTTCTGCTCCTTTTACGAGTCAGCTGAACGGTAGAAACAGATAAGGGGCCCAACTATATCCAGCCCAATCTCACTCTCACCTCTCCACAGCCGGACATACTACTATAACAAATAGAGTATGACTAACAACAGGGGTTGGGAGCCGGAGCCGTAGTTAGATCTACATTTTTTGTTCTGCTTGGCAGAAAACTGTGAGAATAACTAAAATAAGTTACCATTTATCATTCAAATAGTGAATCCAAAGGCTGTTGCACCAACAGAACTTGATTTCAAAGATTCGGGTTTTAAGTTATTATAATCTTTGAAATCAAGTTCTTTGAAATCAAATTCTGTTGGTGGAACAGCCTTTGGATTCAGTATTTGAATGATAGACTGTATGGTTATAAAAGGAATAAAGCAGATAGTTCAACACCCTCTGCTCATTTGAGAAAGAAACCACTCGAAGTTTTTAAAAGAAAAAAAGGGGACACAGTCGATGTAACTTCCAAAACATTAGGCTGGAGGAAAAGGGAAGGAAGTATTGTTTTGCGATGCGGCCGGGGGGGGGGGGAGAGAGAGAGAGAGAGAGAGAGAGAGAGAGAGAGAGAGAGAGAGGGAGAGAGAGAGATAGAGAGAGAGAGAGAGAGAGGAGAGAGAGAGAGAGAGAGAGAGAGAGAGAGAGAGAGAGGGAGAGAGAGAGAGAGAAAGAAGAGAGAGAGAAGAGGAGAGAGAGAGAGAGAGAGAGAAAAAGAGAGAGATGTCGCAAAAAATACGTTTTATCCTTCACAGAGAGAAGTAGGTACTTCCAGACATCAAAACTAGCAAGTGATTTTTGCTAGGTTACAATTCAACGTTCATATTTTTCCCAAAAGTTTTTGAAGATTTAAACCCTAATATTTAGCTGATTACGTGATTGAATTCCGTATAGGAATCGACAAGCGAACGAGTCATACAAGGGGAAGATATAGAGTTGCAACCGAGGGTGAGATCCCCTAAAAAAATTTGGACAAAAAAATGACGCAGCTTGTTCCAAACCTGGTGTGTCAAATTGGTCGTTATAGCGTTTTAAAGGCTGTCACTTTGATTCATACTAACGTCAATGTTCTGTCAAAACAATAACACAGCCCTCTTCAGCGATGCAATCACATTTGGTGCAAAAATTAGTTTCAATAGGGATATTTGATGAGGTGAGGACCATCACCTTTTATACGCGCAAATTTAAGCAGATTCTATACGTCAAATTTTTCAAAATGGCATGTATCTTAGCAGGGAATGGGTTTTTATAGTGATTGATGAAGACCCTCGATAACATCGATGACCTCAAAGATTTGCAGGTGGACCCTACAGCTCCTTACACTACCTACACTTTTCAGGCGATCAAATTGGATTCTCAAAGTATAGCCTTAAAGCAAACATTTGGTAATGAGCCGCATTACCAAATGTTATGCTAAATATTCACGGGTGTGGGGAAAATAAAACGACGCAATGACGTGACGTATTAAAAACCATTGAATTACATTAAATTGAATTGAATCAAGAAGAGCAAGGCCGATCCAACGCAAAATACGATGATCCATCGGTAAATTTTTTATTCAATTGTTTTTAATTTACAAATATTTATGATTCTTGTTTTTTCTTCTCATTTCTTTGCAAATAGTTCATACTTCCTCTCTTCACTCTCCGAGAAGTTTGGTGACATAAATTTTTAAGAGAGGAAAGGGGGAAAGGAAGAGATGAATGAAGAAGTTTTTTTTTTTTTTTTTTTTAAAAAAAAGGATGGGAATATGAGGAGTCGGGGGAAAAAAATGTTGGGGAAAAAGAGGCCACCGGGAAAAAAAAATGAGGCAGTAACAAGGCATCTTTGATCTTGAGTTTGTAGGATAAATCGATGGAAATACAAACTCAAAAGTTGAATCAAGTATTCACTTCAAAGAAAACATTTATTCTGAGTCTCCACATTTTCTTCCGAACTGGCGACGAACAACACATTTTCTTTGACGAAGAGAACAAATTGGAAACGGGGTATAACAAGTCACATTGTCACTCTATGACTTTTTTTTTCTTTAACTA
>VMOF01000111.1:64712499-64734657 GCA_011764245.1 Trialeurodes vaporariorum
TTTTACATGGGTTTAAATTAACAAAGTAGAATGTTGACAAATTGCAAGCGACGCCAATGATCTCCACAGCAAGTTTACATTAGAGTCCCTGCACCCAGTACCCAAGGTGTACACTGTTAAAAATCAGTCAAAAAATTCGGAGTGAAAATCAAAGCTAACATAAAAATGGGGGTAAATTTTACACTCACACGGAGTAAATGTAGAGTGTACCGGGAGTAAGGAGCGAAAAATACTATCGAAGAAAGTGTCTACGCTCCCTCCGTGGAAATATATTAATTTTTTAACTCCGAAAAAGTGCAAATTATGACCATTTCTTTCCCCCTTTATAGCACCGATTTTCTACTCCGGGAATATCCTACTCCAAAAACTATATACCGGGAGAAATCATGGTTTTTATGTAACCGGAGAGGAAGTAAACATTTCTGACAGTGTAACAAAACTCATGTACCATAAACTTCGGGAGCACATATAATTTAGGGCCGAAATAATACTATTTTTTGCCTTTGAACATGAATCCGAAATAGCCCGCCCCTTGTGAGCTGAAGCCCTCCTCAGTTTTGACAAAATGTATGATTTTTATGGACCAGCGTTCACAATTATGAGGCTCTTGCAAAATTTTAATTGCTACGAGGGACTGAAGAGTTGATTCTTGCATAAAAACCTCTAAAAATGACGGTGAGAACACTAAAAAATCACGAAATTCACTCTCAGAATCGGGCTTAACCCTTTACAGACCAGGTTTGATCAAAAGAACGCCACGCTTATTCCGTGAATATAGGGAGGGTAGTTAACTGTTCGTACTCGGGGGAGTTGGAATTGCCTATACGATGAATGGAAGGCGCCCAAACAAATAAACCTTTTCTTGTAAGCGGCAGCGATGGGCAAATATTATTTTTTGAATAACCATGTATAATTAACTAAACTTATTCGCATTATTTGCATGGTATTCCTAATATAGTTAATCAAAGTTTTAGCACCACCTGTCATTCATCTTATGACAAATAAATATGCGGGTAGGGTCAAAACTTTGATTTACCAATAGGAATAACAAGAAAATAATGCAAATAATTTTAGTTAATTATTCATGGTTATTCAAAAAATGATTTTGGCCCATCACTGGTAAGTGGCAACCTCCAGAATCGCATTTATTCTGAATCGCTAAATACAGGAGCAATGTGAAATAGACTAGAGAAAAACGAGTATACTCGGGCTTGGCCTATAAGAGGTTAATAGCGGTTCGACGCAGGTATCATGGGAGATTCCTATCTAAATTGAGACTTATCTCTGTGGTTCTTTAGAGAAAGTGACAAATTAGACGGGAATCTTCCATAATACCTGCGTTGAACCGCCTTTACAATCTTGCTGTTTTGACAGTTTTGTGAGTTTATTTATTGAATTTCAGACTTTTTTAGTGGGATCTTCGTGATTTTCACTAGTCTTTACATCAGATTGGACTATTTATTTTCTTATAGCAAAAGTTTGCAAGAGCCCCATTATGAATCAAACGTCAGAAAAATCGGTATCAATTAGTATTTTTTCGCGTATGATTTATTACAATATATGGACCTCGAGTAATGTAGAAATTAGGTCTGACTGCACTTTCCAGATAATTTTTAACCGTCCACTTAATTCCATAAAAAAGATCGAACTGTTGAGTGTTCGATGAACACCTTCGCCTTCGACCTTTTACATGGGTTTAAATGGATACAAACAACGTTGCCAAATTGCACGCATTGCCGCTTTACAAACCAATTTTAATTTTATCTGTCCCAACTTTTGTTTCGATGAGAAAAAAAAGAGGCCAACAAACCGAGACAGCGTAAAATGTCCATAAGAGGTTTTTCATCATGGCTGCCTCCGCGATGACTTCAAAGTTACAAATACATCCCAGAGAGACCCTTCGTGGTTAAAACTAACTGGATAAAAAATTGTTAAAAATATCCTATTACGGGAGACGAATTAGCTATCCGCATAGAAAAGTAATTTGATATAGTAGTTTGTGTGGCGGAAGTTGCGTGCAATCTGGCAAGGGAGCGCTCCAGACCTGCATCAGCGTCTAGAGGAAGTAGAGGAATTGGCTTCGGTGACCCCAAATGTTGACCGAATGGGCTTCCAAGTTCAAAACGCCCGATTTACCGGAACGGTCATATATTCTGAGCCGTACCCAATACTCATAACGTTACTCTGACCCATACGACCATTAATTTCACTTTAACGCCGATGTAAAGAGGAGGTAAGCTCATATCGGGTAACCACCGCCGCAGAGAGTTCGCGGAAAACTGAGTGCGGAATTTAATGGAGCCCACCCTAACATTCAGTAGTTTGCGTTATGGAAATTTCAAGAGACCCGCAACCCGCATGACTAGTGATTGCACATTAAAATCCAAAGTTACAGCCTCCGTTCGAAATTTCAAAAAGCAGCTGCCAATTTCACAAACTTTGATCGTGAAATATGCTCAAACAGGCAAATGAATGAGCTATGAGTTTCAGAATAAAAATCGGCAATTCAAAAGGTAAATAATAAATGATAGTTTTCAAGTTCTGCTCCTTTTACGAGTCAGCTGAACGGTAGAAACAGATAAGGGCCGAACTATATCCAGCCCAATCTCACTCTCACCTCTCCACAGCCGGACATACTACTATAACAAGTAGAGTATGACTAACAACAGGGCTTGGGAGCCGGAGCCGTAGTTAGATCTACATTTTATGTTCTGCTTGGCAGAAAACTGTGAGAATATACTAAAATAAGTTACCATTTATCATTCAAATAGTGAATCCAAAGGCTGTTGCACCAACAGAACTTGATTTCAAAGATTCGGTTTCAAGTTATTATAATCTTTGAAATCAAGTTCTTTGAAATCAAGTTCTGTTGGTGGAACAGCCTTTGGATTCAGTATTTGAATGATAGACTGTATGGTTATAAAAGGAATAAAGCAGATAGTTCAACACCCTCTGCTCAGTTTGAGAAAGAAACCACTCGAAGTTTTAAATGAAAAAATAGGGGACACAGTCGATGTAACTTCCAAAACATTAGGCTGGAGGAAACGGGAAGGAAGTATTGTTTTGCGATGCGGCCGGGTGGGGGGGAGAGAGAGAGAGAGAGAGAGAGAGAGAGAGAGAGAGAGAGAGAGAGAGGGAGAGAGAGAGAGAGAGAGAGAGAGAGAGAGAGAGAGAGAGAGAGAGAGAGAGAGAGAGAGAGAGAGAGAGAGAGAGGAGAGAGAGAGAGAGAGAAAGAGAGAGAGAGAGAGAGAGAGAGAGAGAGAGAGAGAGAGAGAGAGAGAAAGAGAGAGATGTCGCAATAAATACGTTTTATCCTTCACAGAGAGAAGTAGGTACTTCCAGACATCAAAACTAGCAAGTGATTTTTGCTAGGTTACAATTCAACGTTCATACTTTTCCAAAGTTTTTGAAGATTTATCAACCCTAATATTTAGCTGATTACGTGATTGAATTCCGTATAGGAATCGACAAGCGAACGAGTCATACAAGGGGAAGATATAGAGTTGCAACCGAGGGTGAGATCCCCTACAAAAATTGGACAGAAAAATGACGCAGCTTGTTCCAAACCTGGTGTGTCAAATTGGTCGTTATAGCGTTTTACGGCTGTCACTTTGATTCATACTAACGTCAATGTTCTGTCAAAACAATAACACAGCCCTCTTCAGCGATGCAATCACATTTGGTGCAAAAATTAGTTTCAATAGGGATATTTGATGATCGGTGAGGACCATACACCTTTTATACGCGCAAATTTAAGCAGATTCTATACGTCAAATTTGTCAAAATGGCATGTATCTTAGCAGGGAATGGGTTTGTATAGTGATTGATGAAGACCCTCGATAACATCGATGACCTCAAAGATTTGCAGGTGGACCCTACAGCTCCTTACACGTACTCTACACTTTACAGGCGATCAAATTGGATTCTCAAAGTATAGCCTTAAAGCAAACATTTGGTAATGAGCCGCATTACCAAATGTTATGCTAAATATTCACGGATGTGGGAAAGTAAGACGACGCAATGACGTGACGTATTAAAATCCATTGAATTACATTAAATTGAATTGAATCAAGAAGAGCAAGGCCGATCCAACGCAAAATACGATGATCCATCGGTAATTTTTGATTCAATTGTTTTTAATTTACAAATATTTATGATTCTTGTTTTTTCTTCTCATTTCTTTGCAAATAGTTCATACTTCCTCTCTTCACTCTCCGAGAAGTTTGGTGACATAAATTTTGAAGAGAGGAAAGGGGGAAAGGAAGAGATGAATGAAGAAAGTTTTTTTTTTTTTTTTTTTAAAAAAAAATGGATGGGAATATGAGGAGTCGGGGAAAAATATGTTGGGAAAATGAGGCCACCGGAAGAAAAAATGAGGCAGTAACAAGGCATCTTTGATCTTGAGTTTGTAGGATAAATCGATGGAAATACAAACTCAAACGTTGAATCAAGTATTCACTTCAAAGAAAACATTTATTCTGAGTCTCCACATTTTCTTCCGAACTGGCGACGAACAACACATTTTCTTTGACGAAGAGAACAATATTGGAAACGGGGTATAACAAGTCACATTGTCACTCTATGACTTTTCTTTTCTTTAACTAGAGCACCGGAATTTTCAATAAAGAAAGCATCAAAAACTGAAACGTATATAAAGCTAAGAAGTCCCGCTGACAATACGCATAAATTCAGAGCGACAAGATATTTTTGGTTTTCCCCCTCTCTCAACTGTTACTTTTGCCCTCTTTCATTTAATATGCACTTGACATTGACTAACCAAAAAGTACATTCAATCCAATCTACATTAATCAATATTGATACATAAGGTCCGAATATAAAATCGTGTTTGTCTTACTCATTACACTGAGAGAAATCACCTCTTTAAAAACAAGGAAACACGTTTACTCGAGACAGTTTTCCTTGCGCGAAGTAAGTTCTGATTGCATGAAGGAGAATCACTGTCACAACAATAAGAAATCTTTTACCTGTAGCAGCAGACATTTTCCTTGGGTTAAAGGAATTTCCCCTTAGTCAATAGGTTAGGTCACTGTGCAGTTTCTTTAAGACAAACGAAATACACCTTGGATTCGGCTCATCCATAACTTTAACCCTTTCAGCCCTGGGGTCCATTCCAATGGATATTTGAATAACACGTAGTCTTATGGAAAACAAAAAAATACAATATGCGCATCAATTTAGATGAGGAAACAGCGCTATGGGATCAACAATGTTATTCAAAAATCCATTCCTGGAAAAAAAGATTTTCAGGTCTGAAAGGGTTAACCAGTTATCCCTGAGCTCCAGCGAAATTTCAAAAGAACAAAACCGAAAGTATTTCAACTTGTTTCCCGTTTCTGAGAGTCTTAGGTCATAGGTGCCCCTTCAAAACCAGGAGACGCAACACCGCATATCCGAACGTAACAAACCGCTACCGATCCCGTGCACAGCGGAAGATAATGATGCGGCTTGATCTATATCTTATAGTGCATTCAGTACAGAGCAGAGCTGCCGTTTTGCGTGTAATTAATGACATTTTTCAATTCACCAACGAATCCACCGGTTGAAAAAAGAATACTCATGTTTAGTTCAGTTTATGACTGTAAGTACAGCACGAAAATACTCTAATCCGTCATATTTTAATTCTCAATCGGTGGAAACGCTGCTTGTTTATTAAAATATCCGCATGTTTTTCATAGTCATCGACGACTCCACCGGTTGAGGAAAGATTACAGATTCGAATATTTTTTTTTGCGTTGCAGTCATACACTGAACTGAACTGTGTAATCTTTTCTCAACCGGTGGAAACATCGGTGAATAGAAAAATGTTTTTAATTAAACGCAAAATGGCAGCTCTAGCTGGTACCAGATAAATTCTATTGTAATTGGGGGGGGGGGGGCGTTGCCCCAGTATTTTTCCCCGACACAATCTCTAGAGAAGGGAGGAGAAAAATCGGCCGAAATTGGCCTTTCTTTGAAAAAAAAATAAAAAAATAAATAAATAAATAAATAAATAAATCGAGACTCGAGAAAAGGGGGAGACGGAGTAAGGAGGTGGTTAAGACTACTCCCCCCCCGCCTCTTGCGGTTGCGATAGTACTGTATCGCAATATACAATTTATTTTGAGAATTGAGGTATGAATTATGAAGCAAATTGATTAGACTTGCGCGCAAAGGAAAGGCGAGCAATTTTAACAAATGCGAAGAAAAACCCGAGCCGATATTGTAGAGTGAAAAATGATGATTCCTCGAAAGTTATCCGACTTTACAATGCGACCAAGATCATATTACCATAGGGTTTCGCGAAATATGACTCGTAGTTCTGAATAAGTTTTTAATAAATATATAGGAATAACAAAAGATGTTTATCGAGAGGTTTCTCTTGTGAAACTTTTCAGAAACGATGGTGTTGAGCCATTGCAGAAATGAGACACTGAAAAAACAAAGTTTGAGTAGAACCGAAGCAGCTTTTTAAAATAGCTTCTCAGACAAAAGTCCTAGCTGTACCGGAGCAAGTTGCGGTTGTCCTGCAGCACTACTTCGGTAAAGTCAAAGCGAGAAAACAGGCTAGTGCGCTCTTAAGAAGTAGTGCTTCAGGTACACCTGCAACTTTCTCCGGGACAGCTTAAACTTTTGCTCTACGAAGCTACTTTAAAAAGCTGCTTCGGCTGTACATAAACTTTGTTTTTTCAGTGAAAAGAAAACCGCAAATCGCCGCATTCTGATCAATCTACGATATTTGATAACAATTTTAACTTTATTTTTGGCCGAAACGATCCGATGAGCGATGCTCTTTACAGTCGTATCCAAAACACAGTATTCCACAGGATAAAATACTTATTCATCACTGAGCCTCTTTGATCTACAAACGATTTTAGTGCGAAGTCAACGGTTAGTCAACAATCACAACAGTGCACTCATCGGTCGTAATCAGCTGAGACAAAACTCGCATAGCTTTCCTATTTACCTCGCACTCACAATCCCGTGACCCTCAAGCATAGCTATCTCTTTCTAATGTCGAAAATCGTATGCAAGGACTTGTTTCAGGACGATTTCCTTACAAAATTTCATTCAAATGACTCGAGAAATGCATTTCTCCCAAAAACGTCACAAAATTGTCTCTGCATGCGTATACTGCGTCAACGAATTCAATAATGTCAGTTGATTCAATAGATGTTGGTTCAGGTAGGCAACTTGCAATACTCAGAATAATGAATTTAAGTATTGCAGGCATAGTCATAGCCAGGATATCGTCTTTCTCTCTCTTAGCCCATTTGAACATACGTGTTAGAAAAGGACAGAAACACGGGCTGAAGTCAAGGGACAGCCCCTCTTTCCGCATCCTTTTCTAACACATACCTTTCAATGGAGAAAGAGAAAGAAAGATAAATTCTTGGCTACGGCTATATGATTGTAGGCAGTGGATGATCCACGGGGGGGGGGGCACGCCCCCCCCCCCAGAAGCCTCAAATTTTGCCTTTTTTCAATAGAAAATAGATCGAAATTGCTTCCACCGACACTTCAATTTTCAAAATTTCACAGGCGTGCCCTCCCCCCAGAAAAATTGTCAGGATTCCGCCTATGATTGCAGGTGCCCTATACCTGGGACAAATATACGGAGTCGACTGACATTATTTAATTCGCCGACTGTACACTTTTAATATTGAGAGTGAGACAGCAGTACAAAGGGGTCACGTATGTACGTCGTATGTGTACGAGTGAGAGAGATGGTTTGGAACGCTCAACGAGCTCTCTCACCGGATGACGTCATATTTTAAACCATTTATTAAGTCATTATACTATTCTTCAGAGTCTGATGACCGCGGCAGTGGCGCGCCAAAGACAAAAGGTCAGTTCAGATGAGATTCTATCAGACGTTTTGGCGTGAAATCTAATACCTAATTAACTGTAGTTTAAAATGATAAAAAAAGGTGTCGATGATCATAAACGTTATCTCAATCGCGCTTCTTTCAACGCACTAAATTTATATTTAAAAAAAAGAGAGACACTATATATTTATATAAAAAAAGAGAGAAAAAAAAAACACTATGATAACTTGTAATGTTCTGTCTTAAACCGTGGATATTTCATTGATGAAATCATTCGATTCCCGATTCCATCCAAGAATATGAAAGAAAAACAAAAATCGGAAGACCCAGTAGAGAAAATATTACACAGTTCACTTCAGTATACATGACTGTAATGCACGAAAATGCTCGCATCTGTAATCTTTTCTCAGCCGGTGGAGTCGTCGATGACTTTAAAATACTTGCGGATACTTTAATTAATTAACGAGGTTTCCATGCACCGATTGAGAAAAGATGACAGAGACAGATCAGAGTATTTTCGTGCATTTCAGTCATACATTGAAATGAACTGTGTAATCTTTTTTCAACCGGTGGAATCATCGGTAAATTGAAAAATGCGATTAATATGGGGCTCTTGCGAACTTTTGCTACACGGGATTGAAGAGTTCATTCTGGCATAAAAACCTGTAAAAATGACGATAAGTAGACTAAAAAATCACGAAATTCACTCACTGAATCGAGCTTAATGGCAGTTCGACGCAGGTATCATGGGAGATTTCTATTTAAATTAAGACATATCTCTGTGTTTCCAAAGAGAAAGTGGCATATTAGATAGGAATCTTCCATGATACCTGCGTCGAACCGCCATTACGATCTTGCCAGTTATGTAGTTATGTAGGTTTATTACTGAATTTTAAACTTTCTTGGTGTGATTTTCGTGATTTTTGCTGGTTTTTACATGGACTATTCATTTGCTCACAGCAAAAGTTTGCAAAAGCCCCATTACACGCCGAACGGAAGCTCTGATGCCTTAACTGCAGGCCGGATCTACTCCATTTTAAAATTAATTTTACAAAGTGCATGGTGCTTTAATTGGTTTGACACAGTAATAATTTCAAAAAGGAGCGACAAATTTCGGAAGGAATAAAAGTCATCTCCTCAGCCGGGCGAATGAACCGAAAAATAAACTTCTTCGCGTATGCCTAAAAAGGAAGGAAAAATGTTTAAAGGCAGTTATATGTACAGGAAACTTTATCCCTTTCTTTCCTAATTCCATTTCTCATACCTTACTTTCACATCAAAACAAAGCATACCTTTTTTGGTTGTCTTGTCCCTACAGGGTCACATAAGTATAACCTATTTTGCATTCATGTCACAAATTTCCTTTTTCTATTCTCAGCTCACCTCTTTACCTTCCGTTTTCTTGTTCTACTTTTTTTCTTTCTTTTTTTGGGGGGATTTTTCTCGTATCAAGAGCAGTAGAGATGAAACACATACATCCGGAAAGACTTTTTGAGTCATAATGTCTGAAACGTATGAGATTAATGTGCTAAGAAGGAAACTTCAAGGCATTGAAATTGGTCGTTTTGACTTCTCAAAAACGTGCGAATTCATCATTTACAAGTCACTCGAAATCAACACGTCTTCGTGAAGTAGGCCTCTTTAGCGACATAACTGTCCGCGAAAAGCACCAAACATCAGTGTTTTTTAAACTAAATTTTAATGTATTTCAAAGAATTTTCTTGATGATTACATTAACATTGTGCTGATCTATAGTAATTGAGACACTGATGTAAAAATTATTTCATTTTTTACTTAACTCGTCCCGATTTTACGCATATTCTACTTTTAAACATTTTTCGCGGTAAAGTGTTGAAATTGTGGAAAATCTAGAATATTTCGATCAAAACTAAGGCCAAATTCGAACTTGGCGGGTCAATTTGCGTCGGATGACATGCTATTTACGCGATTAGAGGTTTAATTATTAGAAAAAAAACCCATGTTTGTATCTACAGGGACCCTTTTGTTTTGTTATCATTGAATGCAGACATCTGTGTCGTTAAAGCGTAAAAATCGTCTTCGTGTCAGCATGGTTTGTTTTCATATTGCTCTGATTTTCTGTTTTTCTCTTTTCGACGATCTTTTAGACAGTAATAACAGTGAGAAGCGGGAAAGTCAAAAAAACTAAGCAATTGGGTGCTGATTTTACAATTAAAAAAAAGGCATCTCACCAATTAGATTTTTGAATTTTAAATTTCCCGCTCAACACTTAAATAGAATGTATAATAAGGCAATAGTATCAACGACAACACTTTGACGGTGTATTTCAAAGGAAGGATGATTCGTTCCAACGATCGCCTTGATTGAATTGATAAGAACTATTAAATTGATAGGATTGCGGTAAAACTTCGGAGCCGGGGCCATCAATGGACCAAAATGGTCTTGAAAATGAGAGGGAAAATAGTGTGCCAAAAAATTGAAACTGTTATTTTTCCCAATACTAGTTTCATCAATTTGTGTCGCAAACGTTTCAGAACAAGCGATTAAGAGCATATTTAAATAGATGATCCTTACATATATTGGATCTCCTGCTCTTTTTTCAGTTCCCAGCAGCTAAAATTAAACTTTGATTTGAGCATTTCAACTCTTTTTACTTTTTTGATAACAACAAACCCCTCCCTCCCTCACTCACTCAGACTTATTTTTGCTGGCTTGTTCATCCTTTTTTCCTCATTCGTGAATTGTAAGAGTGGTATCCCTGATTCTATGGAAAATAATTGAAAATGCAAAATATGGCTACAGTCAAGCGAGAAGTGAGGAAAAACGATTTGAGGATTTAAATTTTACCTTTAAGGATCGACAGAGGTCTCGGAAGCTTAAACAAAACACTTCATAAAATCTCCAGAAATGAGTATCATGAGAATGTTATGCACGCAAAAGAAAATATGAGCACCACATGAACAGAAATTATTCTTTAAGCAAAAAAAGAAAAATTAAGAAAAGAATTAATTTAATTACTTAAAGGTAAACTTTATTAAAACAGCGGATCGGTTATAATTAATTTAGCTATCAGCGCATGTTGCTAGAATGCATCGGAATGCGCGTCGTAGATCTAAATTTAAACAACAATATTCGATATTCATTATTTTGAGGTTAACAAATGATCACAGAACAGGAGCTGAACTTTTAAATCCATAGCATAGGGGCACCAAGCTTCACCGAACGAAGCTGCGACAACGTCACGCGGACCGAGACCGGAAGCTTAACTGATAAGTCCGTGCACGGTCGGCGGCAGAGAACAGAGATTCCGCTAGTTGCAACTTTTGTCACCGTGGCGCGCTGCTCGACGGGGTTGAAGCTTTGTGAGGAGAAAGTAACTCGCATGCGCCCTGCCGCGAGCGTCTCCTACAAGGGATGCTCTTTTTCCCTTTTTTTGAATGGGTGGAGCGGTAGAGAACGCTCAATACTAAGTGTCATCTCTCTCTCTCTCTCTCTCTCTCTCTCTCTCTCTCTCTCTCTCTCTCTCTCTCTCTCTCTCTCTCTCCCTCCCTCTCTCTCCCTCCCGCATTGTCTTAGAGAAGAAACAAATCTAAATATATTTAAAAATCAAGTCAAATCGATATTATTGGAGGGATACAATTAGAATTGAGACTGGTAAGGATGTATTACTAGTCTTCTGCAATGAGAATAGTAATGTTTTTTTTTTTTTGGTTTTGGTTGTGTTTTTCATGCGTAATATCGATTTGACATGCTAAAACCTCTGTCATAACTTTAAATAGGTACTCGTGTGATATTATTAATGTTTTAGGTTAGTTTCGTCAGTAGATAGTCAATAAGTGCCGCATTTTTTGTAACTTTCGTTATTGTGTTCTATTATTTTCAGTATTAATTTGTTTTTATTATCATCATTTATTATTATTTATTAATATTATTATTATTATTTTGTTTTCTTCTTTGTTCGTTTTCTACGCGGCATTAATTTTTTTTTTCTTTTTTTTATTAGTTATATTTAAGTTAGTTTAGTCAGTAAATAGCCGAATTTTCGTAACTATCGTTATTGTCTTTTTAAACTGATGATAGGGAAGATAGGAATGCCAACGTCCTACCATCGTCAGTATAATAAAATTCAATTCAATTCTCTCTCTCTCTCTCTCTCTCTCTCTCTCTCTCTCTCTCTCTCTCTCTCTCTCTCTCTCTCTCCGGCTAACACGCTGTCTCTCTCGCACTCTTCATGTATCTATTTAGCTATCATTCTACTTCTAGTAGAAGCGCCTCTTCCTCTTTCATAATATGTTTATTTCATGTCGCTCGGCAGACATTTTGCGGGCATGGACTGCTTTTGAGGGGACTTAGAAGGGGAGAATGTTGCTCAAGCCCCCCATGTTAATGATATGAATGCCGTTTGTAAAACACGCTCAAACGTAAGTAATTTTAAGTTGTTGATCGACCGAAATTAATTGATGACGCCTCCCTAACCCCCAAAAATGGGTGAAAAAGTCATCGCTTAAATGCGGTTATAACCATGAACGAATCGTCTTCCTAGAGAATCGCATTGTTTGATTTGAATCAGAGGTGAGGAACGGACATTCGTTCCGGCACATGCCACACGGCACACATGCGCAACGATATCGCTGCGCTGCATGTTCAGTGGATGTGTTATATTCACTCTCTCTCGCCCTCTCTCTATCTCTCTCTCTCACACACACATAGTGCGCGCGTGTGTTTGCTAGTGCAGGTGCTTGACACTCGCGGTGAAATGGTCAAACGACGAATGTTTTGTCATCTTCATTATTAATTTCATTCACATTTTGGGGGCTTTTCCCGGAAGTGGGACAAGCACATCCTTGTTTAATGCAGTCGTGACGTGCCCACTTCCCGCGATTCGAACAAGCACTGCAGGGCTACTCTGGTCTGGTCATATAAAATAGACCTGTTTAATGTGACGTCACGAAAAAAATTGGTTCCAAACAAATGCTCCATCTCACTCGCTCTCGTGGGTTTTCCCATAAGATACACCAAATTTTCAAATAAAAATTTGTACTAGTAAACAACAAGTTCTCTCAGATTTTATTACACGCCATTGGATTCTACCTACCTTAAAATATGAGCACGCTACAGCAAAATTTTTGAAACATCGCACATTAATGTACAATCACAGTTATCGCAGAAAGTCCTATGTTTTGTCCTTTTCACACTCACACTTTCTAATGGGCACAAAATTCTAGGATACCTATAGGCTCATCGGCACTATCACACCATGTGTTATACCTCGAACAAGCTTCGATACGAAGAGAGGTTATAGGGTGATTGATTGTCATGGCAGTGATACTCCTATAAAGAGACCGAGAGTAAGACAAGGGCAAAACATAGAACAGCTTTTGGTACAACTGTGATTGTAAATTCGCTTGTGATTTTTTAGGAATTAATTCAGAGTGAAAAGATACTTTTAGGTATGTGGAAGCTAATGGTGCAATAAAATTTGAGAAAACTGGTGGTTAACTAGCATGAATTTGCGTTCGAAAAGGATCTGATTTCTTATGGGTAAATCCACGAGAGTGAGCGAGATAGAGCATTTGTTTGGAACCAATTTTGATCGTGACGTCATCACTAAACAGGTTTATCGGTTGGTGTATACTTTTGTGAATCAACTGCAACCACAGTGGCGGCTCGTGAAATTTGGCAACAATGTTTTGCCTCCATTTGATTCTATTTAAAACAAAAGTAACATTCAAATAGTTCCAAAAATCGAAAGAGTAACTTCTTGATCTCAAATTTTTTAAGTCCGTCAATCGAATCCAAATTTCCGATTTTATTTTTTTTCTTTTTCTTTTTTTCCTTTATTTTTTTTTTTAAACACATAAAAGAATGCATTTTATTATTCAAGAATAATTATATCGGAGTGTCCCAGCAAAGAGAGGCAGCGTGCTCCGGGATACAATAAATACTGATAATGTGTGCTCAGATTCCCATAAAAGGGGTGGAGTTACACATATAAAGATAGCACTCATATATGTATACTAAGAGGAAATGGCTCACCAAACAATACATTATTATAATACGCATTAAGTTCGGGTTAAGGACATTTTATGTACTTATCGAACTGTCAATATTTTCCATCTGTGTGAGTGTGTGTCGGCAGGGGCGGACTGAAATCGATTTAATCGCCGCGCGCCCGCCCGCCAATGTTTGCTGTCCGTCCCCTCTTCCGGAGAGCTCATGGCATAGTGGGCAGGTCTCGACTCTTCCTTAGAGCAAAGATGAGTTTTTCGCTAATATGCTAACAGCATATTTTCACCAAGTTCTACGGTTTCATTAAATCGGTGTTTTTCGTCCCTGTTTTTGGACTCTGTCCCGCGAGCGAGGAGTGACTCACCCCCTCTACCCACCACCCTCCCCTTCTTCCTTCTTCTCTCCCTTTACTACATTCACTACCCCGCAGATTCCATTAATGTAATAGTTCTTAATGCAGATAATGCCCCGCAGAGGGGATTCTCTTTTTTTTACCCTCATAGCGTTCTTTTTGCGCTTGCTACCCCCATATCCGCCGTATTCGCTCTGTCGTCTTGTGCTCCTCGCCCCACTACCCCCCTCCCCTCCTCGCCTTGTCTTGCGATTACCCTCGACCTATGTACACACCGACACGCGTGACTTCCACGCAATACGCACGCACGCCTGTTCCCAAACCGAGATAAAAAAGAAAAAAAGAGAGAAAAGAGAGAGAGAAAAAAGGCTCCAACGTTATTCTTATATATTTTTCCCTCCTTCATTTTTAGCGTGCAATAAGATTGTTAAACGCTTGATTCGAAAAAGAAAGTGTCGCGCAATATTTTACGTCGAGTTAGCTATACATCTCCCTTGAGTGGATTTATCATCTGTATTGTAGCTTATTCGAAAACAAGTGTTTTTCTCCCCTAACTATATAGCAGTAGTACAGCCGAGTCCCGTTTCGACGTGATTGTCTTGCTCTTCCGACCCAGACCCGCTAATATTCCAAAGTTACATTATTTTGGAGTTTTTTCTTCTCTTCTTCTCTATTACACAGGAATCTATACAAATTAACCTATAAACCTGAAGATGAATCAAAAAGACCTTCGAAATGATCACAGATTAATTGTTGACTCTACCTCTACAGAAAATCAGAACCGATAAACAAAAACTACTGTACAAATTAACCTAATTAGAAATGTGAAAACAGTGAGGGGCCTTTTCACTAAAGAAACAAGATTAGTTGAGTGAAACTTATAAACATTTGTTCTGTTGAAAAAAGAATCCATGCATACAACCTCCTCATCTTTTTTATCATTTTTCTAGTTATTTTTAAACTTGTTATTGCGTGTGTTGAATGTGGAATATAAGGGATATTCGTATGCTTTTTAGGCATATTTATGTAGTTTGTGAATTGGGATAAAAAAATTCATTTCACATGATATTTTTAGCGCAGTTATACAGGGTCCGAAATTGTAGTCTTTTCGAGTTACAGTGTTGCGAAGTTTCCGAAAAAGAAATTGAAAAATTGTCATAACTCCCTCGTGAATTTTTTTCATGCTCGTAAATAAGTACTCTGGTGTAATTTTAAGCGCTCTTGCCAATTTTGGCCGTGAAAATGCTGTATGCACAAAATTGAGGGGGGTTTCGGGGGTTTTTCATGATTTTTCTCACTTTTTTCGGCCAAATTGTATGTAAACATGCTTTCGGATTCATTAAATCCAAAAACGATTAGCATCATTCAAAAGGTTGTAAAAAAATGTGCATTTTTGGTCCCAACAAGTTTTTCCGTTTCGCAATTCATTTCCGAGAAAATCGTCCCTGAAGTTGCAGAGGTAGGCCAAGAATGGATAAAATCAAAGAAAATGCGATTATGGCCGACCTCTGCAACTTCAGGGACGATTTTCTCGGAAATGGTTTGCGGAATGGAAAAACTTGTACGGACCAAAAATGCATATTTTTTTACGACCTTTTGAATGATGCTAATCGTTTTTGGGTTTAATGAATCCGAAAGCATGTTTTTACATACATTGGCCAAAAAAAGTGAGAAAAATCAAGAAAAACCCCCAAAACCCCCCTTAAATTTGTGCATACAGCATTTTCACGGCCAAAATCGGCAAGAACGCCTAAAGTTACACCAGAGTACTTATTTACGAGCATTAAAAAAAATTCACGAGAGAGTTAGGACAATTTTTCAATTTGTTTCTCGGAAACTTTGCAACACTGTAACTCGAAAAGACTACGATTTCGGACCCATGTTTATAGGAAAAAAAAGTCTTATTTTTACCTCGAAAATATGCCCTGAAATTTATGGTATATGGTTTTATAACACCCTGTATAGTTTGAGTAGACTGAATTAAAACCTTCAACCCTCACCGTCTCAATTCGCCATTTTTTATCTAAGAGCCTTCATTCATCCCCAGATCTTGTCTCAATTATTGCTCTTGATTTTATGCATTTTCTACACTGAGAGAATTCTTTTTTTTTATCCAAGGTGTATTTCGATTGTGTTAAAGAAACTGCACCGTGAAATATTGAGTAGACGGAAATTCCATTAATCCAAGGAAAATGTCTGCTGCTATAAGTAAATGATACCTTGTTGTGACAGTGATTCTCTTTCATGCAATAGAACTTTACATCGCGCAAGGAAAACTGTCACAAGTAAACGTGTTTCCTTGTTTTTTAAGAAGTGATTTCTCTCAGTGTATAGTCTCCCTCCAGCGAGCGAAAATATAGCAATAATTTATAGATTTTTTTTTTTTTTTTTTTTTTTTTTTTTTTTTTTTTTTTTTTTTTTTTTTAAGCAGTGACATATATACTTACATTAGACCGAGTAAACCAACATTTCAGACATCATTAAAATCTTTAACCCTCTTTCTCGCAATTCGTGTATTTTAAGAGACTAAATTCCACAGACATCGCCTGGATTACTGTTCTTAATTTTTATACAATTTGTTTACCCTCCCTGCCATGGACGAAGATAGTTATATCTTGGTCCATGTCCCTGCCACTACCTTAAGGAGTGGCGAGGCGTGAAATTTGGCAACAATGTAGTTTCTCCATTTAAATTCACCAAAACCTTTCTAATGTGTTTAAATGGGGAAAAAAGGTATGTTGCCAAATCGCACGCCTCGCCACTGACTTTAAGGTATAGGATCGAAGAAACAAGGCCAACAATCAGAAAAAGAAGTAATCAAAAATCATCGTTTTCGATCAGTTATACTTGCTTGATTAAAAACTTTCCAATTCCCAGTATCATTTTTAGGTTTAAATTACTTGTTAAAAGTATTTTCTGTGATTAAAATTGGTCTTGAAAATAAATAAATAAATAAATAAATAAATAAATAAATAAATAAATAAATAAATAAATAAATAAATAAATAAATAAATAAATAAATAAATAAATAAATAAAGAAATAAAGAAATAAAGAAATAATTAATAAATAATAAATTTATGAGTTTACTTTCTGGTTTTTGGCCACTTTTTGACGATCTCAGACCTTAGTTCGCCAGTGACGGTTCGTGCGATCTGGCAACAACGCGATTATTGTCATTTAATTTTTTGGTGCGTTCGTTACAATGGGGGGGGGGGGGGGTTGCTAAATTGTACGAGCCGGCGAGCCGCCATGCCACTGCCTTCCGCGTTTGGAAAAGTGGGACGAATCCAGTGGCGTAGCGTGCAATGTGGCAACATTGCGTTGTGTCCATTTAAACCCATGTGATAGGTCGAATGCGAAAGTGTTCACCGAACACCCAACAGTTGGATCTTTTTCATGAGTTTAAATGGACGAATTGCAACGTTGCCAAATGGGGCTCTTGCAAACTTTTTCTATAAGCAAATAAATAGTCCAACCTGATGTAAAAATCACGAAAATCACACTGAGAGAGTCTAAAATGCAGTAATAAATTCACATAACTGCTATAAAGGCAAGTTTGTAATGGCGGCTCAACGCAGGTATCACGGGAGATTCCTGTCTATTATGTCTTTTTCTCTACAGAAACACAGAGATATGTCTCAATTTAGATAGGAATCTCCCACGATACCTGCGTCTCTCCGCCATTAAGCTCATTTCTGAGTGTAAATTTTGTGATTTTTTAGTGTACTCACCGTCATTTTTACAGATTTTTATGCAAGAAACAACTCTTCAATCCCCCATAGCAAAAGTTTGCAAGAGCCCCATTGCACGCTATGCCACTGGACGAATCCGTCTCTCGCATCCTCAGCTTGTCTCTCAAATTAAAGGGTGGACGTCACGAAATAAAAATGGTTCCAAACAAATGCCCCATCTCACTCGCTCTCATGGGTTTTCCCATACGAAACAAGACCCAAATTTTCAAATGCAAATTCGTAACAGTAAACAACAAGTTTTCTCAGATTTTATTACACCATCAGATTCCACGTACTTTAAAGTGTAATCACACTACAACAACATTTGTGAAACATCGCGCATTAATGTACAATCACAGTTATATCGAAGAAAGTCCAATGTTTTGTCCTTGTCCCACTCACAGTTTCTTATGGGCACAGAATTCTAGGATATAGGCTCATCAGCACCACCACACCACGTTTTATACCTCGAACAGCTTCGACACGAAGAGAGGTTAGGATGATTGAGTGTCATGGCGTTGATAAGCCCATAAGAGACTGTGAGTAAGACAAGGAAAAAACATTCAACTCTCGGTATAACTGTGGTTGTAAATTTACTTGTGATCTTTCAGGAATTGATTTAGAGTGAAAAGATACTTTAAGGTACGTGGAATCAAATGGTGCAATAAAATTGGGGAAAACTGGTTGTTAACTAGCATGAATTTGCATTCGCAAAGGATCTGATTTCTCATGGGTAGAGTGAGCGAGATAGAGCATTTGTTAGGAACCAATTTTGATCGTGACGTCATCACTAAACAGGTCTATTCCTTGGACCCGCCAGGGGATTTTGAAGTGACTGAAGGAAGGATGGTATCTTAACACGGCCTTGAGCTTTTGAGTCGAAACGTGAGTAGCCATTCGAGAGGGCCTCCTCAAAAGACCTCTTAAAAACACATTCAAGAGCGCACACTAGAGCGCAAGAGAGCATCAATATCAGGGACATAATATGGGTGAACAATAATAGGGCGTTAGTACCAATGGAGAGAGAGAAGCCATTCAGATCGAGGACAATCCGGCGACACAACCGGACCGGACGGACTTTGCCTGAATTTTATTGCCCTCACATTACACCAAATGATCTGCTCTGATTTCAACGACCAGCAGCGTTTAAAGAGAATCGACCGCCCGCGGCCCGCGTTCGTCCGAGAAGAAAGGCGAAAAGGACTCGGATTTCGATGCGTCATCAAAAACACTCGAACTTACTTGACAAACGCCTGGAAAATGTGCACGTGGGTAGTGGATGCGCACAAAAAGGTGGCTACGGAACTCTCAGAAACACACTCAAACTTCTATCCTGTTCGATTTTTTACTTAGCCAAAATAGTGTTTAGAGTAAACAGATTTACTACAATAACACAGCCAATATCAAAATGGAAGGAAACAGCTTCTTAAAGGGGACGTACACCTTAAAAACAACATTGGCTCAATCGATAGAGGAAATCGAGACATGAACGATGGTGAAATCCGTTTGTCGAAATTCGTCTTCGTTGCGAAGATACAGCCGCCGAAAGATCCGGCGCTGACGTCATCTGCTCCAAGCGCACGATGCGGTACCATTGCGCTTAATGGGAAACGCAGCGCCCGCGCTGTTCCCCCTCAGTTTGTGAGGTTATCGGCACTCCAACGTAAAAATCGCTAAGGACAAAAATTGGAGAGCAGGAAATTTCCTTTCCAACTGTTTTTTAACTTTTTCTCCAAAATTATTTTTAGCTGAGATATGAACGAAAACGGCAAAACTTCGGATTGCGTTCGAATTTCTGACGGTCCGCGTTCTCAAATAGCCGTCTCTCTAGTCGCTTAAAGTTTACTTATGAAAACTACTGATGGACCATTATTGTAGAAAATTTTACGCTCTTCAAATTTAGTCCTTAGAGTTTTTGGCGTGCGGTAAGCCGTTGGCCCGGAAAATGCGAACGAAAACAAAAAAAATGCCGCTTTCTTAATTCCAACACGCATTTGTGAGTAGTTTTTTCCTATTTTCCTTGACAACGGTAAATTTTTGATGGAAAATCATAAGGGGTAAAGTTAAAGAGCGCAAAATTTCCCATCGATTCATTACACAAAAATTTCGAATATGCGTTTTCTGACCGAGAAACTACAATTTTCGGTGATTTTAGAATTTCAAGACATAAAATAAATCGAGATATTATGACGGGTGTCGAACCAATTAGCTTCGAATAAAACGAACGCCGCAAACTGGCAAAAAATGATTGTGTTTACTTTTTAATGTTACCTACGATCGAATTATCTGGTTATCCGCTTCGAATTGAATTCGGCGACGAACTGCTAACCTCGGTGCGTGGACCACGAGCGCGGCCCGTCCTCCGGCCGGCATGCATGGCGCCGCGACAGTCTGGTGAGGTTGGAACAAAACACGAAGATCACCTCTTCAACTTATCTCGGCATCCTCGATCGTAGGTAACATTAAAAAGTAAACACAATCATTTTTTTGCCAGTTTGCGGCGTTCGTTTTATTCGAAGCTAATTGGTTCGACACCCGTCATAATATCTCGATTTATTTTATGTCTTGAAATTCTAAAATCACCGAAAATTGTAGTTTCTCGGTCAGAAAACGCATATTTGAAATTTTTGTGTAATGAATCGATAGGAAATTTTGCGCTCTTTAACTTTACCCCTTATGATTTTCCATCAAAAATTTACCGTTGTCAAGGAAAATAGGAAACAAGCAGGGAAGCTCCGATACATTGCATGTATTGGAAAAGCGTGCCTGTGAATTGTAAACATAAAAATCTGCGCATAAGTTGTTTCATTTGGTCTTCTGCTCTGCTGGGTTTTGCAGAAATAAGTTTTGCATAAAGGCTTACGCATACATGGTTTAAATATATTTATTATAATGTAGTTCATGGGAGAAGATTTGTCAATTTATTGTATATTATTTAAGGTACAGGAAGTGCTGTTGGAGCTTTGATTAAGAAAATATGACAATGTATATGCATTTGAGACGTATATTTGAACAAAATATTTTTGAGTCGTTGTTTTTGCAGTGACACATTACAATTGGTTCAGTGTTTTGTTCATTTGTGGATTACAGTTGTTTGAAATGCATCAGCAATACTTAAGGAGACATTGTAGTATGTAACTAACATATGAATTGAATAAATAGATTTATAATATACATGAATGATTCAATAATGAAAATTTGGATGAAATCACTGATTATAGAGTATTTGAAGTTTAAATGATTCTGCGTTGAATGGATGTAAAAGATTCTATTTATAATTTAATAAAATGAGAAAGAAAAGATGGGTAGCAGTAGTAATAGGGGCGGTTGGGCCCGGTGACCATTAATGACCTAATTTCCAGGAATTTTTCGCGCGTATTTTCGGTGGACTAATTACCCTAATTAATTACTGCCACTTGATCACACCTGACCTAACATCATCTTCTTGGACGACACATTGTCGCTACCCCTCGCCCCTTCCTCCGACGGCCGATACACCGTTGCATCCCCGCACCCCCGCAACCTATACTCCGTGGCGCGTGCTATGATTTTCTCCCCTACCCCCGCCCCCATACTGGTGGTTGATTCACCGTTATGTTTCCTACCCGCATTCCTTATTACTCACTGCAAACCACTGAATGAGTTTTCTTTTACCTCACCCCTCCAACCTAACACCTTCATGGTGCGTAATGAGCGCTCTCCTCTCCCATTCCTCTTTCCACCTCCTTTGCAGCGTTGCACATTATGAAACTCTGCAGCCCTTTCCGATTCATCATTGTCCTTGGTGACTACAGATTAACAATGCGTTGCTTTGCGTGAAAGGCCAAGGCAAGCATTTAAGGCTTATCCTTGTTTAATGTAGCGATTTTTAATACGCAGCCCAGCCAGACCTTGAAATGCACACGCAGTTGGTAATGATTCAAACCGTTGTTTCACAAGGAGGAAACAGACCCAAGTCTTTTGATTAAGACAATGTAAACTACAAGATGAGCATAATTTGGAATTTTCACTCCCGTAGGAGTCGATTAACGAACCAATCCATTATTGCCATATTGCAGAATATTTAGAACATGGTTGCCAAGTATTAATTCCCTCCCAAAACTACCAAGTTCGATAAATTTTACAAAAACCTCTCTGAATGAGCTGGGAATCGAACCTAATAAGTCCCCCTTGATCTAGGAAGCTAACGCGTTAACCACTAGACCAAAGAGGACTTACATGAAACAAGGAGTAATTTCCATGATTTAAATCAGGTGAAAA
>VMOF01000111.1:64735157-64752430 GCA_011764245.1 Trialeurodes vaporariorum
GGTAAGTTTCCCTTTCTTCGTTTGGGCGGATTTCAAATGCGTCACGTCTCTTAGAATATAATAACATGTTATAAGGCATGGTATGGTTGGATAGGTGGATACATTTAAATTTTAACCGTCAAATCTTTTAATAAATACCACGTCCGCACGTGTACATCATCTCCAAAACACTTGATATGCGTTGTTATTATCATCATCAGTCGAACGGTTTTATGCAAAAAGAAACTAACTTTATTTGACCATCTTAGTTATATTTACATTCTAGGTGAACAAAACCCCTTTCATCACTTTCCGAAAATATATGCATCTCTATGTCAAAATACAAATAACTCTTTATACTGGTCCAATTCAGCTTTGATCCTAAAAAATAGGAATATATATCCAAAAACGGGCTTGAAATTGAACTTGGCTTCGTGGCTACCGCTACTTATGATCTCCAATGTCTTTCGAAACTTCCGGTCATACCGCGACCGATGGATTTTTTGTGGTTTTTTTTTGCGTTTTTTTGCGTTTTTTTAAAAGCAAAATTCGATTTAATTACAGCAATTCGCTCTTTGTCCTAACTTTCTGTGGATTCACCGGTAATTTCGAAAACAACCCTTCGTTTTTTTTTTTTTTTTTTTTTTTTATGTATCAAAATAAATAAATAAACTGATAAATAAACTGTCCTGTGTTGCTTAAATGTCCTTCTCTTCGAAGATGGATCTTCGGGATGAAAAATTAGTGTTAAAACGGGTGTCCCCAAAGTATACTTCAAAACTGAGCAAGCTAAAGCTATCTGGACTTTGCTGCATTTATTAGATCAACTAATTTGCTTTGGATTGAGCCCAAAATGAGCACATTTCAGTGGTGGTGAGTACAGTAATTGCAATGTTGCATTTCGTTAATTTAAAAGTATGAAAAATATCAACTCGAGTGAGTGCACCGTGCACCCCCAATATTTCGATATTTTTTAAGACTTTAAATGGACTACGAATGCAACGTTGCCAGATTGCAGGCGTCGCACAGTGGAGCGAGTCAATGGGAGGAATCGGACATGGAACAAATTACCAAAAATGCGAATTTGAATGTTTTTCAAAAAATCAACTGAAAAGGGTGATTATTGTGGGAAAGTTTACAATGAAACCACTTTCAAACTTCTACGAGGGTGGATTTTAAAGTAAGTTTACCTATTTTGTTTCTCAGAAACTACCAATGCTACAAAAAAACAGCGTTGAAACGTACCTACTTTCAGCTTTCTAACGAGCTTTAGTTTTTCAAATTTGGTCAATGCGTTGCGGAGATATCGTGGATTTTCCCCACCCGTCTCTCCTTCAAACGTGCTCGCCTTTTCACGCCGCGCTATACAGAAGACTGCGCGAGTTTCAGCCAAAGATTACTTATACATACAGGAATCTAGGAAGTTTCGGCGCGGAAATGTCGGCGCCGGAAATCTCGGCGCAAAAATTTCGGCGCGGGGAAATTTCGGTGCGGGGAGATCTCGGCGCACGGAAATCTCGGCGCCTGATTTTTTTTCAAGCGGTAAAGGTAAGTAACGTCGAGTGTAGTTAGTACTTGGATTGATTATGGGGAGACCGTTTTTTTTCAAGCTGTAAAGTTAAGTAACGTCAAGCGTAGTTAATACTTGGATCGATTATGGGGAGACCGTTATTTTTCTTCAGAAAATTCATAATGTTTCAAACCTTTCCTTCAAAATGAGGAATCTTCTTCGAGGAATTGCTCACAACTTGCAATATTAAATTTTCTCTAATTTATTCGACAAGGGCAGTATACACCCGCAATACCTATTTATATGCTACATATTTATCTATTTATTCATTCTCTTTTAGCACATTTTTAAAAAATTGACAAAGGGCCATCTACACCCCTCACAAAAACTTTTTAAACACGCCCAAGAGTGTTCTTTAGGGGGAGGGGGGTCCCCCCTAAAAAAACTCTTGGCCAGTCCTAAGCCTGGATAAGTGTGAAGGAAAAGTTGAAAATATTATGATTTTACTGAAGAAAAAAAACGGTCTCCCCGTAATAGATCCAAGTACTAACTACGCTTGACGTTACTTAACTTTACAGCTTGAAAAAAAACGGTCTCCCCCTAATCAATCCAAGTACTAACTACACTCGACGTTACTTAACTTTACCGCTTGAAAAAAAATCAGGCGCCGAGATTTCCGTGCGCCGAGATCTCCTCGCGCCGAAATTTCCCCGCGCCGAAATTCTTGCGCCGAGATTTCCGGCGCCGAAATTTTCGCGCCGAAACTTCCGGACACCTACATACAGACAGGGCTGCCGTTTTGCGTATAATCAATGCTATTTTTCTATTCACCAATGATTCCACCGATTGAGAAAAGATTACAAATAGTACAGTCAAACTAGCTCAAAAACAGCCCTAACCTCAAAAAAAATCGGAACCAAATTCGGACGACAGGGCGTTATTCTGCATCGTCAGGACAAGGGCTCCTCAAAAGTCCCCATGAATCCGAGTTTTCCAAAGTCCCGAAAAACCGGAAAAACCCGGAAAATCCGGGTATTTTTCAAACGCTGATAACTTCGGTTCTAATGAAGATAAAGAGCACCGATTTTTTTCATTTTGTAGGAAATCTAATTTTCTATCTTTTCATTCTCTAGGTATTTCATCCCCCAGCCGTTGCATTTCTTGGAATTTTCAAAAAACTAAAAGTTCTTTTTTTTTTAAATTTTGAAAGTGAAAAATGAAGATTTTTGAGCTAGAAAACCAAAAAATTACCTCTTACCAAAGTTGTAGAGAATTAAAAGAGCTTTAAAATGGTATAATTGGAAGTGTTTTTTGATGATTTTTACGCGAGGTAGGCCTGAAAACAGTTCACAAAACTGTGAGCGCAAAGCGTGTCGCAGCGCGAACGTAGCGCCCGAGAGCGCCGCGAAGTCCTGCGCAAGGCCCGTAACCATGTAAAGTGAGCAGCTAAGTATTATGTTTTAGTCCAGGCAAATTAGCATCTGTCAAGGAAAAAATTAATAATGAAAGTTTTTTTGCGGGAAGTTGTTGGAATTACCTTACTAAATAACATACTAAAAGTCCCAGTGTCACCGACCGCCGCTAACGCCGCCATCTTGAAAAAACGCAGGGAGGGGGGTACCCCTGGCCTGTTTTTCGCGAATTACGCGGAAACCGCTTATCCTACGTTAAAAATGAACTGGACTTAATTGAAAGAACACAGAATTTCCTATCGAATGAATGTATTGTGGTTTAGATTCATTGATTGGTTACTTTAGCATAGCGCGATTAATGAAATTCGATTTTTGAGAATTTCTGAAAAATGTCAAAATGCGTCGGTTTTTCGTAAATAACTTGAAAAATAATTGTTTTACGTTCAAATTGCACTCAGGTAAATTAAAAGATTGCTCAATTTACTATCGAATCAATGTATTAAATTTCACTTCAGTTCGATTTATCGTGAAAATATTGCGATATATCGAAAACATAGATTTAATTTTTTTTTTCTCTGAGGACGGTTTGCAAATATTCTGCAAATAATATTGAGGAACGAAGCTTGTAAGCGATGAAAAGACATGTTAATACGTATAAAACTCGATATTATTGTCAATTCGACTCTTCAATTCATACTTTTATCGCTTTTCCCTATCTTTTTTATCCCTTAAACTCTTTTCGATAAGCGAGATATGGGAAAAGGTGTAAAATCTGCTCTCTATTCAGCTTTTAAACCCTCTCAAGAGTTGGACCAAATCTCTGAAAATTGCAAACTTTTGATCGATGTAGCTTATTCGTTACATTATGTAATCTAATCTCGTCAAGGAACCTTCAGTTGATGCGCTATCACAGCAACTCTGCACATACAAACTCAATTAGTTCCATGCAAGCAATTGATGATGCCGATGCTCTGATCAAGAAAGAGGCTTTAAAAATTGGTAGAAACGATCGTACAGCAATTCATTTGAGAAAATATAGGTGTCAGTATACTGGAATTACTTAACTTACTTGCACCAGCGGATATGGATGCCTACTTGGTATAGCTCGGAAGGGGAAAATACCAAAAAACTATTAAGCTCCAGAGATCTTCAAAAATCAGTCGCAGATGTCAAAGACCATCTTTTATTCATCCACGCAGCAAGTAGATGTGATATAGGACGTCTGCCTTCCGCTCCAAATAATAAAACTTCTTTCACGAAATTTTTCAATGCAAGAAAAAAATAGGCCCTATCGATTTCAAATTTTATGAAAAAGACTCTTCGCACGCAGATATCAGCCGCGTAGGAGCGGACTTTGTTCTGATGTTTTACGGAGCAGACTCATCAGACAGATGCCTTAAATTCTTATCGTTACAAGAACTTCAATCGCGTAGGTAGTTGCCAAAGACAGGATCAAAGTGAAATTAAGAATCTTGCCTCCTACATCGGATGCTACTCGTCTATATATTTCAAGGGTTTATTATCCAGTGACATTTTTGGAGATGGTCGACTTTACAGCCAGAGCTATGGGGGGGGGGGGGTGGACATTCACAGAGAGTGGATTTGATACACAAATCAATGCTTATTGCTTCCAGCCCCTGATGAGCTTTTTTGATTAATGCCTTTCTTTGGCATTTTGACGCAGTTGATAGTATACAATCGGCAGACATAGCTGTAGAGAGAGCTGTTAATTTCTCAGCTTCAGGAAACGGTGGATGGTTTCGAAACCATTCAATCAGTTTAGTCGTATCTTCGTCATCTCTTTTACTATTAGGTGCTCTAAACCGCTGTAATTCCACGTGTTGATTGCTTGTTGATGATTCAACGTTACAAAGTCAAAACTTTCAGCAACCTCCTGAAGAGGCAAGTGCGTTCTAACCTCCTGTATAACAAAGGTTAAACAGAGCTGATTTGATGGACTTAAGAACAGATTCATGCTTACTTTCCGGTTTTATCACACAAAGCATCCGTTCCTGATGGAGACATTGTAGAAATATCATTTGAGTATGGTGGCGGCTCGTGCATTGTGACAACAACGGATTCTCTCCATCTAAACCTATATGTATAATGATCGATCTTCAGGGAGTTCACTGAATCCCTGAGAAACTGATGCTTTTGCGTATAGGTTCAAATGCCAAAAAGCAAGGTTGCCAAACCGCACGAGCCGCCACTGTTTGAATGCAAGAGCATTAGAAAGCTCGGAAATCTCGGCATTTTACCGCTTCTTTCCACGGAAAAGCGATAAAAGTATGAATTGAAGAGTCGAATTGACAAAAATATCCAGTTTTATACGTATTAACATGTCTTTTCATCGCTTACAAGCTTCGTTCATCAATATTATTTGCAGAATATTTGCAAACCGTCCTCAGAGAAAAAAAAAATTAAATCTATGTTTTCGATATATCGCAATATTTTCACGATAAATCGAACTGAAGTGAAATTTAATACATTGATTCGATAGTAAATTGAGCAATCTTTTAATTTACCTGAGTGCAATTTGAACGTAAAACAATTATTTTTCAAGTTATTTACGAAAAACCGACGCATTTTGACATTTTTCAGAAATTCTCAAAAATCGAATTTCATTAATCGCGCTATGCTAAAGTAACCAATCAATGAATCTAAACCACAATACATTCATTCGATAGGAAATTCTGTGTTCTTTCAATTAAGTCCAGTTCATTTTTAACGTAGGATAAGCGGTTTCCGCGTAATTCGCGAAAAACAGGCCAGGGGTACCCCCCTCCCTGCGTTTTTTCAAGATGGCGGCGTTAGCGGCGGTCGGTGACACTGGGACTTTTAGTATGTTATTTAGTAAGGTAATTCCAACAACTTCCCGCAAAAAAACTTTCATTTTTATTTTTTCCTTGACAGATGCTAATTTGCCTGGACTAAAACATAATACTTAGCTGCTCACTTTACATGGTTACGGGCCTTGCGCAGGACTTCGCGGCGCTCTCGGGCGCTACGTTCGCGCTGCGACACGCTTTGCGCTCACAGTTTTGTGAACTGTTTTCAGGCCTACCTCGCGTAAAAATCATCAAAAAACACTTCCAATTATACCATTTTAAAGCTCTTTTAATTCTCTACAACTTTGGTAAGAGGTAATTTTTTGGTTTTCTAGCTCAAAAATCTTCATTTTTCACTTTCAAAATTTAAAAAAAAATGAACTTTTAGTTTTTTGAAAATTCCAAGAAATGCAACGGCTGGGGGATGAAATACCTAGAGAATGAAAAGATAGAAAATTAGATTTCCTACAAAATGAAAAAAATCGGTGCTCTTTATCTTCATTAGAACCGAAGTTATCAGCGTTTGAAAAATACCCGGATTTTCCGGGTTTTTCCGGTTTTTCGGGACTTTGGAAAACTCGGATTCATGGGGACTTTTGAGGAGCCCTTGTCCTGACGATGCAGAATAACGTCCTGTCGTCCGAATTTGGTTCCGATTTTTTTTGAGGTCAAATGCTAGTTTGACTGTACTAAAAGTTCAGTTCAGTGTATGACTATGTAATGCACGAAAATACTCTGATCTGTAATCTTTCCTTAATCGGTGGAAACTCCGTTGATTAATTAAAATACCCGCAAGTTTTTTAAAGTCATCGACGACTCTACCGGTTGAGAAAAGATTACAGATGCGAGTATTTTAGATTAATACAGTCACACTGAACTGATCTGTGTAATCTTTTCTCAACCGGTGGAATCATCGGTGAATTGAAAAATAGCATTGATTATACGCAAAACGGCAGCCCTGCATACAGATATGGCATCAACCATCTCGCCCGTGTTAAGTGAAACATGGATAAAACGCCGGCCGTGATACAACCGGGCATACAGAGGGGATCATAAAGATTACAGAATTCTGGTTCGAAAAGATTACGTTTCCCACTTAGCTGCGTTTGTTTGCGGAACTATAGAACAAACACAGAACGTGAACAGTGGAACGTGGAACACGGAACAGTTTTGTAACAGACAAACATGGAAAATGTAATCTTTTCTCTGTAATCTTTATGATCCCCTCTGTATGCCCGGTTGTATCACGGCCGGAGTCAACTTAACAAAATTCGGGCTTATGCCATATCTGTATGTATAAGTAATCTTTGGTTTCTGCAGGCGATGCGCGCTTATCTCCGGACCAGACACCTCAATTACACCTGAATGCATGTTATTCACCGAATAGACTACTCTTCTACTAATAAAATGATTCAATTTGTATCGATCTTCAAACTGCCGGTCAGTACTGAAAGTGTAATCATCATGAATTGAAGCTGGATTATAACTGCTTGCATCAAAACCTGGTTCAGGAGTATGGGAAAATAATTTTACAACGGCTGTATACAGATATTGCTGCACCGATATAAAAAATTCAAGAATCTAGCGGGTGACTATGTCAAAAAATGAGGTGAGACGTCTCACAACAATATTATAACTTGTTTCAATAAAATAATAGCTCTATTTTACTTTTTCAAAGTCTTAAACTCATGTTTTCTGTGAGGCTCCGCAGCGCGTAAAAAGGTGGGCACGTTTGAAGGAGAGACGGGTGGGGAAAATCCACGATATCTCCGCAACGCGTAAGCCAAATTTGAAAAACTGTATAGCTTGTTAAAAAGCTGAGAGAACGTACCTACGTTTGAACGCTGGGTTTGTTTTCTTTTTCTTTTTCTAACATTAATATAGTTTCTGAGAAAGAAAAATAGGTAAACTTACTTTAAAATCCACCCTTGTACGTTTCGTATTAATAAATATACATATACGCATTTAAAGTCGTCACTTCATGTCTGGCCTTCAGTACGTGGCGTAGCGTGCAATTTGGCGACATTGTATAGTTTCCATTTAAACCCACGTAAAAGGTCGAATGGTGTTCACCGAACACCCAACAGCTCGATCTTTTTCATGGGTTTAAATGGACTCAATGAGTGGCGTAGCCAGGAATTTTTCTAGGGGGGGTGGTCCGAGGTCTGAAAATTGTCAAGGGGGGGGGGGGTCCAAAGATACTAATTTGGTCAAATTTGCCTGAAAACGCAAAAAATTGCCTTTTTTGGGGACACATTTTGGTGTCATGGGGGGGGGGGGGTCCAGGCCCCCTGGACCCCCCCCCCCGGCTACGCCATTGGACTCAATACAATGTTGCCAAATTGCACGCTACGCCACTGCTGGCCTATATCATATTGAATCTTTCCATTGTGAGCCGCCGCGGGAAAAGTTATGACGGTTTCGAGAGAAATTTTAAGGAATATTTTCTCGAGGAGGAAACAAGCACTAAATTGTCCGATATGCACAATTTCGCCGGACACGTTTCCGGCAAAACCGAAAATACCCCTTATAAACATAATAAAAATTAGTATATAGTCGTCTAACTCATAACTCAAGATTAGACTGATAACGCTCACCGCTCCTTAGCTGATCTTACCGACGATAGCACGTGGGTAAGCATAAACTTAGTAATTTTGGTAATAATAAATATTCGTTAAAAACCCATAAAGGGGTCTACTTAACTGCTTTTTCCCAGTGGCGTAGCGTGCAATTTGGCAACGTTGTATTGTCTTTATTTAAACCCATGTAAAAGGTCGAATGCGAAGGTGTTCATCGAACACCCAATAGTTCGATCTTTTTCATGGACTTAAATGGATCGCGACACATTACATCGTAGCCAAATCGCACGCTACGCCACCGGTTTTCCCCGTTCCAAGCTTTCCGTCACGTCGATTTTGAACCAAAGTTGCGGTTTGCGCCCCCCAATTAAAAGAACTTGAAAATAAACATTTTTTAAGGCAGGTTTTGGGGTAGCTAGCTGCGCTTTGCGCACAGGTGGACCGTATCAGAAACTATAGGGGGCTATAGCTCCTCCCTTTCTCTTTGGGCGGAGGGGCTAATAATTGGGAAAAAGTCATCACTTGAGACTTGAGAAGCAAAAAAAAAAAAAAAATCATCATTTTTTTGGTCATGGTCCGTCTATGGCTTTGCGCCTACTTTCGGTATGATTAAAAACTTATTTTTTTTACAATTAGAAGAGTCGAGTTACCCTAAAATCGTCAAAATATGTCAACATTTTAAAAAATTAAGACAATTTTTTTTTCAGCTGTACCTGTTGCGCAAATTGCATTTCAAAACTTATGTATTTTCTTTAAAAAATACACAGGTGTTCGTGCCGCGTGCGTATGCACATGCACATCCTTCGATTATTTAGGTAAGAAAAATCTTGTTTTGTATTCAAAAACCTACAGCGCGAAATGATGAAATTCAAACAAATACTGGAAGAAGGTACCGGAAGGCGCTATAATAATTCACCAATATCAATAGATTCGCTCCTGTTAGCAACCTACGATCGCTATATCTGTACATATTAGCCGGCATCTTAAACTCCAATTTTTTACGGCGCAAAGTATGGTTTACTTATATCATACCAACCAGAGTTGGGTCTATGGGGGGTGTAACCGATTATCTACACGATTACCAAGTAAAGTAATTAGCGGCAGACGTCAAACCTTTGGATGGTAATCAAATGTAATCTTCCCTAATTTAAAACAAATTTGAGGATCATCTCGATTAAAGACACAATTCTTCTACATCTAGGAAGCTGGGTGATTTATCATAGATCAGCACTGATTACTGTAAAATTATCCTCCGAAAAAATGTCGATTACGATTATTTAGCACTAGTGTAGGGAATCGATTACACCTCCCATTTGCCCAACTCTGCTATTAACTTAATTTTGCAGGACTATGAACTTAATAATATTCTTTCTTGCATCATTAGTGGCGCATCATTTTACGATTTAATTTCCTGAACACCGAAAAAAGGGACCCTCCGCAGCTTCAACATTCTTGAAAAAATTGTATTTTTCTTGGGGACTTTGGATGCATTTTCCTAAGACATGTCGGTCGGAATTTTTAGGAATCCCCCCCTTCAGATTTTGACATGTGGTTCACCCTTACCCGAAAACATTGAAACTTCGCCTCTCGGGAGACAAAAAAAGAAAGAATATATTAAAAAACCAACAATTTTTTTTTTTTTTTTTTTTTTTTTTTTTTTTTTTTTTTTTTTTTTTACAATAATGTGTTATTAACTTACAGTGTTCATTGAAGCGAGCGGATCCATTTTCATGCATATCACAGCTGGCAGTTCACTAAAAGTTGCAATGAAAAAGCTGAAAAAAACGACGGCAGGGATGGGCAAAAACAGGGATTGATTCATAAACATGGCTGTTCAAGGCTAGATAATTTTCTCTTCCTTCTTTTGAAAGATTTCTCTATCCTCAAGGAGTTCCACGTCTTTCTTCCCATACACAAAACGACTCGCGATCTGAGGAACTTACGAGCGCGATTTTCGACACTCGAAATTCCCGCGCGCACCCACCCAAGCGATTGATTCGTCTTCACGCAACTCACTGACCGTGATCTTCAAACAGCGTGCTTCTCTTATTCACTATTGTTGGAGTCTCACTCACATTCATTATTATTGGAGTGCCGAGTCATGGTTGCCAAATATGGTTTCTTCTCAAGTTCGAAGGGAAATTAGTCAACATTCCAGTTACTCGGTGATATTGTTACTCCGCAAATGACAACGGTTAATCGTTACAATGGCTTGTTCTGTTTCAAAGCAGACTCAGGATCTATTTAAGGGGCAGCATTCAACTCAGTTGAGTCATAATCTCTCCAAGAATCCGTGTTGTTGACCTGTTTCTGATTGAATTTTGTTCGCGCCATTTTTATAGGAGAATTTTTACTAGCTCGGAGGGATTCTGCACCCCCTTGAATTGGCATAAGAAACTTGTTCAGATAAAACAATAATTATAATATTCTCATTCCTCATACACAGCTCATGCTCCGTCTGTCCATTCGGCGACCTTCCGTCCGATCGTCGACTGTCCGCGTTCGTCGACCGTCCGTCCGTGCGTCGACCGTATGAGTTCGTCGCACTTCCACACTTCCGCCCATTCGGTTTGTCGACAGTCCTCCTGTTCGTCGACCGTCCGTCCGGTCGTCAAACGTATGTCCGACCATTTTGTGGATAGTCTGTCCATCCATTCTTCGATTGTCCGTCTGTCCATCCGTTTTCCAACCGTCCATCCGTCCGTCGACCGTCCGTCCATCTATCCGTTTGTCGACCCTCCGTACATCCGCTCGTCAACCGTCCGTCCGTCCGTCCGTCCGTCCGTCCGTCCGTCCGTCTGTCCGTCCGTCTGCCCGTCTGTCCGTCGGTCGATCGTTCAATGGTCCATCCGTTCGTCCACCGTCCGTTCGATAACTTGGCAACTCGCCCGCCTACGCGCCTATCCCTGCCCGTTCATTCGATCGCCCGTTCGCTTCGATCCATCCATCCTAAATTGTGCGAATCGTTAGTTTGTAATAATCTAACTCTGGTTTTTTGTTATACTGGGCTCACTAAGGTTATGCGTACCAGTTTTTATCCATTTTCTTACCTATTATTTAATAATTCGTTTTCATAAACTTATATACGCGTGTATAACAAAGTATGTTTTTATTATTTTATTCAACTAAGTATACGAGGACGGGATCCATAAAGTAGGTACTACTTGTTTTAATTACAAAGGCGGCTCGTCGGGTGAGGCAAGAGAGGCAGTACCTACCTCACCTGTCTCAGAGAAATGAAGGAAAGGAAACTAGAACCATCCCTGAAATCACATCGCAAGCAGTGGCATAGCGTCCAATTTGGCAGCGTTGCAGCTCGTCCATTTAAACCCGTGGAAAAGGTCGAACTATTGGGTTTTCGGTGAACACCTTTGCATTCGACTTTTTACATGAGTTTAAATGGACAGAATATAACGTTGACAACTTACACGCTACGCTAATGCGATCGAAAGCTATATCAGGGCGGTTTCACGATAACGGGAATTGCATGTCCCGAGGGGCGATGGACTATATGTAAAGAGTAAAAAGATAAATAGCAGTGATTTTTCATCGAAACTCTCTGTCTGAGGGAGGAAAAAAAATAACAGGGCAAAAAATTATCAATGCCGTGGAATATATCACCATTTTTCAGGCGGAATTCGTACACTTTGTTACTGTCCCCGGGAGTGAGTCTTAGATTAAAAGGGTAATTTTCCTACGAAAAACAATTAAATACCTTTGCAGCGCCAATTTTTATCTTTAAGTGGAAATGAATAGTTACTTTAACGGCAAAACTGGACTTGTGATGAGTATTGGAGCGGAGGAAATCACAATCAGAACGGGTGGCGACCTCTTGTGTACACTTTGTTACGCATTAAAAATGTGCGGTAAACAGGCACAGACAGCGCTAGATGTCATTCCTTAGATCCTCCTAGCCTCAAGAGGTCAAGGAGATGGCAACAGGACCAGCTGATACCGGTAAGTAACATTTGTTTGTAAATATTGGCCGATAAAGTCATTTTTAGCGTCAGATTTAGATGTGTAGCACTAATTACTCAACACACGAAAATGCAATAAACACCCAATTTCAACCAAAAATTCAATTTGAGCAAATCGTGGATGAAAAGTAGGCGGCAAGTGTGTTTGAATGCCCAATCATAGATTAATTCATTTTTATTGCCTTTCTTGACATTCTGCAAAATACGCGAATTTGGAGTGTACACTTTGTTACGATACTTTGTTACGCTACGAGTAACGAAGGAAAATGAACGTAATTGAAAGGGGTTTGAGTCGGCTGATAGAAAATCATCTAAATATCATTCTAGCTGCTAATATACAGGTAGTATCTAGGTGTAGTATGCTTCTGCTTATCATTTGGCACAATTTTTCACTTCTTTACTTCCTTACTTACTCAATTGATTGATTACATATTTTCTTCAACACCCTGTACATGCAAATTTTAGATTAGGCCATGACTTTAGGCCCTTTAAGCTACGGGCTCAAATCATTTTTTTTTTTTTTTTTAAGTCCTTGGTATGGGTGTCTCTCCTAGTAATCAAAGGAACATTTTAAGCGTACTAAAGCGTTTTAAGCGTATTTTGAACTGTACAAATTTTACAGTTCTGAGAAATTAGCAGCCCTCAAGTCCCTGAAAAAAATCTCATTTTTGGGGTTAATCACCTTTCTCCTCTCAACTCGGTACAAAATGAAAATTTTTCGTGCCGGAGCTGGGAGAGTGATGTTGACTACCTATATAATGAAGAAAAAACATAAAAAATCAATTTGATGAACTTCAGTTTTACAAAAGTTGAAGGCTCAAATATTCCCGTTATCGTGAAATCACCCATCAAGAAATCCACGATCTGAACCTCAATTTTCAAAAATTTCTCTTTGAAGGACTGCTAAATCCCTCTCCTTGTCGGTCTCTGTTGTCTAGTGGTCAGCACAACTGGCCGCACTCACCCAGAGGTCTCGAGTTCGAATTTCCGCCGAGGTCACAAGATTTGACAGTCTCAAATCTCGGAAGGACATGAAACATGGAATATGGATGCAATAATTCTTCTCTCTTCCATTTCGTCTGTTGGGTCCTAGTTGGCGAAAGAGGACACTCAAACTTCCAGAAGAAATGCAAAAAAAAAAAAAAAATAATAATAATATTACCCTTCTTTCCTTGATGTAGTTTAGTGACCCCCTTCCCTTCTCACAAGATCCCTTTTCCCTCACCAGACCCCTAGTGCAGAGGCGCGCCGTGGGGGGCAGGTGGGTACTCTTGCCCTAGGTGGCACTCTCCGGGGGTGGCAACAAAAAAAACAAAACAAACGAAAAACAAAACAAACAAAAACAAAAAAAAGCTATCAAATTTCAGAATAAATCACAGAGGGCGACAAATCAGTGTGAAACAAGCAAAAAAAGGGTCATAAAATGTATAATTTTAAGGGGCGCCAATTTGCGGAAGGCAGAAAGATTGCATTCTTGCCTCCCCCCCCCGCAAGAAACAAAGAATTACGATATAATCCATTACCGAAAACCTTCCCCCCACTATCTTCAGTTTTGGTTAAAATAAAAGAAAAGGATATTCAGTCCACTGAAGGGGAGAAAAGTTCGCCGGAAATGCGTCTGTCCGTAGTATTTTATCAGTGTACAGTGAGTGTTTTTACTTTTTATTTATAGTAGTTTTGGTGTCATTTTCCTGCTGTCGACAGATTCTCGTCTCGCCCACAGTAAGACTTAAAATTGTTACTCCTATAGAGGGCACTCCTATAGAGGGCGAGGCAGCTTGTTCACCATCTCTTACCTTTCGTCAGGATTTTATTTTTTCATTAATCCTTCTAAATTATTTTTTTACATTCATTACCTTGCATAATTTTTGAATTCTGGTTACAATTTTTTTTCCGTTTCCTGATTATGAATGAACTATCTTAACAATAAAAATATAAATAAATGAATAAACAAACAAATGAATAGATGTATAAGTAGTAGTCGTAGTAGTAGTCGTATAGTAGTAGTAGTAACTTTTTAAACTAAAAAGTTTAGCATTGCTGCCGCCCAAATATTTCCTTTTACTTTTTTGTATTTTCTTTGTTTTTTTCTTTTTTCATCAATTTTTATTCAACATAAATTTTAACTCCCTCTCCCTCTTTCTCTCCCTCTCCCTCTCTTTCAGTCACACACTGCGTTTTTCATCAATTTCATCATCTCGATTTCAGCCCTTACGTATCACAAATTGCGTCAAAGCACACTGGAGGAGGTTTTCAGAGAGCCTACGGCCCTACGCACCTCACATGACCGTGCGTAAGTTACACTCGGGACCAAACATTATTTGGTCCCTCAACGACAGAGGAAGTGCAGAGTGCGTTGGACATGGGAAGGCAGAGGGAGAGAAAGGGAGAGGGAGAGGGAGAGGGAGAGGGAGAGGGAGAGGGAGAGGGAGGGAGAAAGAGAGAGAGAGAAAAGCAACTTTGACTTGGTAGCTCTGATATCATCTAATTTGCAAGTTGAATCAGAGGGATATATGATATGCGTCATATGCATTGCTTTAATACACGAAGTTTCAAACCTGGACACTTGTAGGTAGTTTAGGATGCAAGCAACTCTCACAGCAGCATGAAATTCCACCAACATTCAAAATGATTAAAAATGAAACTTTTACAGTAAGATGTATCAGCAAAAGTGGAACAATAGAGGAAGGTGGAGTGTTACGTCTAATCATGATAAAGACGAGAGACGATCTTTGGTCGTATCAGAATACTATATATTTTGGTTGCCTACGACAACCCCGATAGGCTGGGCAAAATACATTGAATGTCAATCATGATAGCCTAGAATACACTATACAGGCCATGTAGTGCCGTGCTTCACCATTTTTATTTATTTTGTTATTTATTTATTTATTTATTTATTTATTTATTTATTTATTTATTTATTTATTTATTTATTTATTTATTTATTTATTTATTTATTTATTTATTTATTTATTTATTTATTTATTTATTTATTTATTTATTTATTTATTTATTTATTTATTTATTTATTTATTTATTTATTTATTTATTTATTTATTTATTTATTTATTTATTTATTTATTTATTTATTTATTTATTTATTTATTTATTTATTTATTTATTTATTTATTTATTTATAAATAAAATGTATAAATAAATAAATTATAATAAATCAATAAAATTTATTTATTTATTTATTTATTTTTTTGGGGGTAGGGGGGGTATAAATAAATCAAAATGAAATTAGGGCATGTAAATAACTATCGTATAATATCACAGATCAAAATAATAAAACATAACTTAAAACTATAGCACCAAAATGGTACTACCTCAGTGTTACGACACAATGACAAACGGTAATTAATTTAATTTGACTCAAAAAATGCGAAACTGATTCTTTGACTTGTAAAATTAAAAACATTTGCTGTTTGAATGAGTAGAGTTCTCTATTTGGTATTTGGTTTAAGTCGGATTCCTGTGATGACGTTGTGCTCAGTCACTGATAGCAGAGGTGACCTCTTTCTTGAGCGAAAAATGAGTCATCCGACAAAACCCCCTATTGTTAGAATATTATAAAGTTGGTAAGTTTTGCTATCTTCAGTTAGGTACACTGTTAAAATTCGGCCGACAAATCTGGAGTGAAAGTTGGAGCGAACATAAAAAATTAGGGTAGGTACACTTTCCTCTCATGAGTAGTAAAAATAGGGAGTTACGGGAGTTAAGAGTGAAAAATACTATCGAGGAGAGTGCGTATACCTCCTCGACGGAGTATCGTCGTTTTTAACTCCGGAAAAGTGCAAATTATGACAATATCTTTCCTCCTTTTCGCACCATTTTCCACTCCGCAAATATCTTACTCCAAGAACTGTTCCAACGGGAGAAATCCTAACATTCCTAACAGTGTATAGCCTAGTGAAGAGCGAATAGTGTAGGTGATATGTGAAGCAATGAGGAACTGTAGTCGTAGTCCATTCCATTTGATTAGGCAATTTTCTGAAATGACGAAAACCGCGAAATGGGAACGCTGAAGGCTCGAGTTGAAATACGAGTTGACTGTCTCGGGCTTCGATTGTGCTGAGTCCGTTTCTACCTTCTTTTGTCAACGAGGCAAGGGATCCTCCTTTGTTTTCCACCCGTTTCTCTCAAGTGCCGCTGAAAATTGAATTGCCTTCAATTTGAGGAAGGTGATTTTTTTTAACATGCAGTAAGTACTGCATGTTTTTGTTATGGTTTTGTATCGATTTTGGCCATAAACTTCCTGCATAAAAATCGACAATTTTCGGCTTGGTCGCAAACGTGCGTTGTCAGATTTCCGCGCGTAATGATCGCGTACTGCTTTTCGGTGGATTCCTTTCGTTCGATATATTGCGGAGCGGCAACGCGAAAAGTCTCCCTATCCTTTAAGCAGTCACTAAACGAATCGCGCGCCATATCGAATCCGCGATATTCTTCGGTCCGCCGCACAATGGACAGAAATCAAATCTTTGGCGGTCCAAATTCGATCCTTTCAAAGTTGGAAAATTAGTATTTTAGATGGATACTATAGTTGATTTTAAGGGGTTTATTTGGCTCGGTTTTTCTATCCTGGCTTGTCCCATATTTATCGGAGAATATCATTTGATGGATCGACAGTTCTTGTGATATCTCATGTCTTTGTATTTTTGACCACTTAGGACTCGATTTGGATCCATCGTGCGCCGATTGAAATGTTTGAATGTTTGAGTGAGGTTTTGACTGAGAATTGACCCGAAGTTTTTCATAAGGATTGTCTCCGTTATGAATAAATTTGGTAGTTTCATTATTATGTCTGTGATTACTAACGAGCTATATCTAGTTCGGAAACTCAGGTAAACATGCGTAACCGCCTCGGAGATTTTAAGGTTAGAGATGTGTGTTGTGAAACAAACGAAGGTTCCCCGCAATGTATTTCGCGTGTTTTCGAATTCTATCAGAGACTTTAAAATTAGAATTTTTATGAACTGTGC